>JAAMPD010001002.1:0-31678 GCA_025266255.1 Trissolcus basalis
GTAGATGTTTCCTCTTTACGATCCTTAAACCTAGCATTCATTTTTCACTCAAAAGATGTTTGCGTTTCCACATACAATGAACAAAATTGCTTTACAACGCTTCTTGCTATCATTATAAAAGATAACAATCAATTCACCTTTCGAAATCTCGTACTGGATTTTCACTATATTTACATTATGGATAAAAACATTTCCATGTTGCTACTCTTGAAATTCGATTTCTTTTTGCACTGAACTATTTAAATCGAAATAAGTGAACTATGTATTGACTTTTTTTTAAGAAATTAAAATGACTTTATCTTTTCATGTTAATTTTCACTTATTATATAAGTGTAAATGGTAATCACAATTTTTTTGTCTAATAATAATTATTAAAAAAAATGACTTAATGTTTACACGATGAAAAAAATCGTAACTCACGGTTTTAATAACGAGGAGTACATTGAAAAACTTGTTCAAACTCTTTTACGATGCTATAAAGAAGTAAACTCATTTACATTCATACGAAAAACACTAAAACTTAAAAGTCTTAAAAAACTGATGGAATTCATAAAGATAACCTACAGTTTCTCAAGTTCCGATTTATACGATGAATAATTCTTCTTGTCGAAGGGGGTCGACGTGCATCGAAAGTACGAACTTACAAGCTGACAACGAATAAACAATTCATTCGTCAGCTCGTAATCTGAAATTAATGCAAAATATCGTCTTCGCTTTTTTACGATACCCACCCGAAATTGACACCAAATCAAATGCCGATACATTAAAACCAAAAATATATTAATTTATTCATTTTTCAAACATTTATTCACCGTTTTTATTAATATTGTTGGTTCATTTTTTATAATTTATTTTTTCATTTATTCATGCATAAATTTTGACATTTTTCTCAAATTATGGTGCCATTATAAAGTCACTTAAAAAATAATTGCTTCATTTTTGGTAGAAGATTTAAAAAATATACCGTAAATAAAAAAAATGTTTAATCACATAAGAAAACATATCTTCACATATTAGGATTGAATAAAACAGTTGTAATAACAAAATTACATGAAATAATTTTTCAATATATTTTTCACCATTATTGAAACTTTTTAGATAACTCTCAAAAATTAAGGCTACGAATCCAGAATCAGCTGAAGAAAAATTAATTAGAACAGGGTGCCATAAAAAATGCAAAAAATAGCAGTAGGAGTTCCACAAATATTATTTACAACATTTTATACCACCTGAAATTGACATAAAATCAGAACCAATATATAAGAAGACCAAGAACACATTTTTTTTATTCATTTTCTCTGTTTTTCATTAATTTGATGATTCATGTTTCGTGACAAATTTTGTATTTATTCATACACATATTTTTGTACACCATTTTTTTTTTTTTTTTTTTTTCTCCAAATTGTGCCATTATGAAGTCACTTGAACAATGCGCCAAAGCTTCGCTGTATATTTTCGTATACGCTTCAGAGACGCCCCAAAATAACAGTGAAACGCAGTTTAGAGTTTATAAAAAAAACCACACGGTAATGCAGCGAAAGTTAAAAAATGTGAACAACCTCACTGCCACCTGAGAATGCACTTTTTTTGCGTCGCGTATTCAAAACACCTGGCGTCTAATATAAGACGAGCTGAGTTTTGGCTTTTGCACGTGTTTTCTGCACGTGGAATCATGAAATTTTAAATTCGATTGTCCCACGCATGGTTTCGCGCTTGTTCTAACCGTAATCTTGTTAGTGTTTTATTTTTCATACGCCCCCTCTGTCCCCATTCCTCAAATCCTTGTACTTTTTATGGACGTAATAGGATATGTAGGTCACGTAGAAAGAAGCTAAATGAACCAGTTATCATTTTACATGTATGAGGTTTTATTACAAGGAGAGACTTGGTCTTTTTAAAATTACTGAGCTACAGTTTTCCATTACCGTCGCATGACAATTTTTCACTAATTCAAACACGACCGACTCAAGTGCTCGAGTTACACTGGAATAATGAATTTTGTTCTCCTCCCCACCTCCTCCCCTCCCTTTTTATTTTTAATTCTAGAGATTTTACCGAGTTGAGCGATGAGAATCGGGAAGAATACAATTTTATTGCAAATGAATTGTCAAATCAAGTCTCGTGTTTCATTCGACTTTGAAAGAATATTTGAAATGTCTTTATGGCTTTTAAGCCGGTTCCTTTAACTTCTTCTCTCCAATTATATCTTCCAATTTAACTGACATAAACAGCTTAATTGATTTGCCCGCTGAATGGGGCAGATGTTTCTCAAAGATACATTTTATCAAATGTTTTCTCTCTTATCGTTAGGAGATTTTTGAAAAAGACAGATCTACATTTGTTTCTCTCATCGAATTACATCAGATGTAACTCGTTTTTCACTTTGTTGTTGGTAACCATGGATTCGCATTTTGTCGAGCTTCTTATATCTGTTTTTTTGTCCATACGATCTGACGTAAGAAGATTGCGGTACGAAGGTGAAGCGAAGGCGATTAAAAGCCCTGGTAAGACGCGCATTAAGGTGCTTCGCAACGATGCGAATAAACGTGTAAGAGTGCTCTCGCACCCGTACCAACCCGACTGCAAAACTACGAGACGTAAAACGTCGTAATCCCGATACCTCAGTAAGCTTCGACAAAAGTGCTTTCCAAAGCTTATACAGTTTGAACGAAAAACATATTAACGCACGTATTTAACGTTCAAGAACCAAAAAAGTAATAAACAATCATAAAGAAAGGTCAAACGTTTAAAAGTCAAACGAAGAATTAGCCTTTGAAATTGAGTCGACATAAAAAGAGCAAACAAATGAATAAAAATGTTTGAACGTTTAATCTGTCGTTAGCGTCAATCAGAATTAATATTTATGACCGTCATAAAAAAAAGGGAGGCCTAAAATATAGCTCGTAGGAAAAATGCGATCACGTGGAAATTAGAATTTGATAATTGTGTGACGCCCATTAAAATTGTTCATGGCTTTCAAAACCCACTTTGAATCCGGGATCGTTCGCAGCCACGCAGCACAAAATTGGCTATCGAAGTGGGAACATTTTTCCACCCAGCCAGAAGTTTATAGTTTACTCGGCAAAAAGCTACGAAAACCAAGATCAATTAGCCGCATCGTGCACTTGTTTCAATTACGCGCGATCGTTTTTGCGCCCCGCGCCATTTTATTGCAAAAGTTCAAAAAGCGCCATAACGTTTAAACACGTCTTGATTACAATTTGTAAATTAAAGCTCAGCGAAATGAAGTTCCAATTGCGACTGAACGGTGGAAGGGGAGGGGGCAGCGACAAAAAAAAAGGTTTTTCATCGATCGCGCGCGCATTTTGATTATCTTGCGGGCAAACAAAATTGTAATCAGAGTATCGGTGAAAATCGATGTCGTTAATTAGCATGTCAACTGCAAAATGTGTTGACGTTCGTGAGTGCATCAATCGACATTGATCAGTGTTGTTGCTTAATTTCGTATGCTGCACATTTATGGCACAAAGCGAATTACGGCATTGTGCGCAGCACTGTTACCCCAAGTATCATGTTGATTTACACTGCGAGACGCGAACGTATACATAATGTATATAAGTCATCGGAAAGTAATGCACCGGCTTGTTAGAGCCGACAGGTCGATTTTCTTTTCGCATTCGGAAACGCACATCAACGCGGTTGCAATATAATTCGCGCGAATAGACACAACTCACTTTGATAATGCGCCTTGACTGGCGCAGTTCGGCGAGTGATTTATAGCTGCGCTTGGAATAAGTAGGTATGATAAATTAAAATCATTTTACGGCCTCGACATGCAAAAATTTTACAAATGAACAAAACGAAGCAGTAAAAAGGTGTCGCTTTCATGGGATTTCAATTTTGTGATTTGAAATCTGACAACAATTTATGGTTGAGTAACACAAGTCGCTTTCACTGTCACGGTAGTTCATTGAAAAAATATATATATATATAAAATTATACTTGATTTTAATCAGCTGAAAAAGAATGTTTCGTTAAAAAAATATATCGTGAGAAAAATTTGGATGAGTGCGCACACGGAGAAAAGAAATTCTATCAAAATTTACTGAACTGTTTATTATATGGGGACAAAGCTAGAATTCTGAAAAACATATTGAAACTTACAGCAAATTTTGACGAATGAGCATAAAAAATTACTAAACTAATATAATTTTATTTTATAATATTTGATAGAATTTTTTTTCTCAGTTCATATGTGTAAAAATTTGTATGAATGTAACAAACGATATTGTCCCCTATCCGATAACGACACTTGCGCTCATATATGTGTACTGACATGAACTGATAAGGCTATATCTTTCTGACATCAGTGGACGCCTCTTGGGTATCTGAGCATCCCCAGTTACGCAGTCTGGTTAACCACGGCAACCAGCGAAAATTTTCGACGAAATTCAAGATTCAGGGCCAGTACGTAATCCGCACAGTAATCCATAGCTCCGGGCCGAAAACCATCCGACACGGATTCCAGACCGGATCCTGTCGAACGCCTCAGCTGTCTGTGATAGTCACATAGTAAGATTTTCAGATTTTTTTAGTACCTTGTTTTCATTTTATATGTATGAGAGTGGTGTTGCTCGGTTATTTTTGACAATTTTCAGACTTTACCCAAAAAAATGATAAATTTCTTTTGATAAAATAAAATAAATTTTTGAATATATATACACGGAGAAAAAAAATTATAGAAAAAGTCCAAAAAATTTTTTTTAATTTTAGCATACAGTATAGTAACGTGGTCATAAATACAAAAACAAAACAAAGAAAAAACTTTCTTACATAATTTTTACCATACAGATGATAATTTTTCTTGAAATATATATGAAGAAAAAAAATTAATATTGATAAAAATTATTCGTTGTATTGTTCAATCTAATAATAATGTCATTTATGACTCGTAATTTTAATAAAACCTTTGTTCTCCGTGTACAGGTTGTAACAAAAATATAAGATATAAAAAGACCCGAAATTCATGCACTGATTTTTTAACGGCCATGAAATAATATTTATGAACTCTAATGTTTGGTTTGTATATTTTTTATCAAAAAATTGATTTACCAACTACGATTAAATTTCGTTTAATTTTCAATTACCTTATTCAACTGGCTGTGATTTTTACTACGTGTTACATGTTTGTATTCATTAAACTAAATATTTAATTTTAATTTCAAAATTTTCTGTAGACTTTCACGCATCAGCTTTCAAGTATATATACTCGCGGTTGCATTATGAACGCAAGATTGTATGCAGTCTTGAGGATTAATCTACAGCTTTTGAATCGCTCGGAAATATTGTGTTAAAAGCCGTTGTTGTCAGAGCCGCGAGAATTCGTATCAACATTATTGAACGTTACGGAGTAACAAGTTTGCGTCCATTGTTCACGCAAACTGCTGGCACAAACATTGCGCGAACGAATCTCAGGACTAATAGAATTAAGGCACAATAATTATTTCATCTGATTCTTGCGGCGCACGTATATCCTCGATTCATATTTGTTCCTGTTGCCTTTTGCGCTTAAATTCAGTTTACTCGTCTGACAGTCTCTTAATTTGACATTCTTTTTTAATGCAATTCCATCTAAATTATTTTCCCTTAGAGTCAACTTCTACGATCTTTTCAGTTACAGATCATATCAGTTTATTTATTTATTTATTTTTTTTTATTTAATTGCAACAAGATTTAGGGGTTTTTTTTTGTTTTTTGATTTGTTTGAATGTTTTTATTAAATAGCAAATAGCAACTTTGAGTAATAATAAATGGAACGAAAAATAACTGGGCATAATTCCGTCAAGTTTCACGGCAGTCTAAGTGGCAACAAAAAGGAGCAAACAGTTACCCCAAGAGTCATCAATATTGGCCCGTTAGTGTCAGGGTATATAAACTTCGAGCGCGATGTGTGGATAAACTTCAGCGGCAAATCGTAGTTTGCGTGGTAATAACTACGCACGGAATGTATCGCCACACTTAGAACGCTACAGGATATAGTCTTTCATATTGTCACCATTAAAGTGAATTTAAGTTTGCACGCTCGCAAAACAGGCCGCATTTTTTATTCCGAAGCGTCGGGGATTTCGTTGCCTCGACGAAAAAGCTATCGTGAAATTCTCCAAGGTTGCATCTTTTAAATCCAGGTTGTAAAAACAAAGGTCAAACAAAAAAAACTACTTTGCTTTTGGTGCAAAAATTTAACGGGTAAATTCCACGGTAACATTTGGCTAAGACCGACGCTCCACCCAACAAAGATAGTTCTCTCCAAAAGCTTGCCAAAGTTTGCCGAGACGTACAATGTTCGATAGCGAAAAATAATATTTTGGTTTCGCAACTCGCGTTTAATCCAAAAAGACCACTCGCAAATCGCTGTTTGACTAACTAATTACATCCACTTGGAATCATTCCCCCATTTCTTAAATTATCAGCTTTAGAATTTAAACTCTCCCAGTCCGAACTATGAATGGCACTTGAGATTTATAAGATGTCTCAAACATTCAAAAAGGTCAAGAGTACTTGACAAACTCGTGTTATTTTGTATTCTTATATTTCCACAACCAAAAAATAAACCCACCCCCATTTTACGAATATAGAAATATGTATCTAACAATTTTTTACCGAAAAATTGTTTTTATCCAAACAATTACAAAATTTTACAACTCCATCCGATTTCTCAATGGTGAAATTTTGTCATGAATTTTTCGATTTTAAAAAGAAATCAAATTTTCTTTCTTAAATATTGCAAAATTATTTCTGAATTTGTTTATATTAATTTTTAAAAAATTCCAGTTTATGAAATAGAAGAAAATAAAAATACGATGGAGAAGATGCACAAGATACGATAAACATTTTTACAGTATGAGATCTTACTCATATATTTTCAGGTACATTTGACCTAAAACATACTTCTAAGAAATGTTGTAAAAAACACTTAAAAAATGAAACTAAAAGTTTTTTACAACATGCTATGAAATAATTTTTCTTTTCCGTCGATTTTCATTGTATTTCACTACAAACACCCCCTTAAACAGAAAGATTTTACGAAACAAAGAATTCACTGCGAAAATAGAAAGTGCTTTTATTTCAAAGTTGACAAAAAAGTGTATCGCAATTTTTTGATCATTCCGGTGATCTAGCCCCGTAGATTTGGAACGTGAATCCGCCTATTTCTCGAAATCCCCCGAGAATTACATTTCAGACAAAGATCAAAGCGAAAAAGAAAGGTGCTACGGTACGTCGTTCGCCAGACGAATCTGGCTTTTCTTCATTTTTACATCTCTCGACTGTCGCGCGCGCTTATTTTTCTTTACCCGCTGTAATATTTATCTTCTTATTTTAACATATTCTGAAAATCGATCGGTTGAATAAAAAACGCGGAAACTAATTTTACACGAGATTGCAAACTGGATTTTTAAGAATAAAAAAAAAGTCGACTGCAAAATGTTAAAATCTGTAGGGTGCATTAGAATGATTATTTGTATTTTTTTTTTTTCAATACATCTTAATCAGTTGGAAGCGCCCTTTCGTGAAGCAGTTTGGCGAAATGAATGTAAAACCAAGTCATAGCTGATTTCACATTTTCACAACGATTGCCGGTAACTGAAACTCATTGAACATACGATAAATGTATTTTGCATAGTTAAAATAAACGATATTCCATGACTCCTCAGAGAGTAAGAAAGAAAGCCAGGTATACGAGAGAATGTGCAGCGAAATGTGCGAAGCTGTGTTTGTAGCACTTTAAAAAAGATGAGAAACGAAACGTTTTACGAGGATCATGTGCTTTACGTCACATTTGTTGAATTTATGAATTACATTCGGCAGCCAACGTTAATAATGCGAATAGCAGGTTTTTAGTTACAAAAAACCACAGAAATTATATTACACCGCAAATGGATCAACATTGAAACGTACTTATGAACACTTTGAAAACGATTGCTATTTCATCATTCGCAGTTGTACCTTTTGAATTTAATTACCATGGCAATAAAATTTTTCTAGTTTAAACGCTTACAAACGTCACAATTAACAATTTGAATTCATCTAATAATTAAAACACTGTAAATGCACTTCTACGTGTGCGATTTAAAAAGTGCATTGCAATGGTTTTATGTTTGTTTATTCGTGGAAACAAAAACATGACTTGAGCAGTGTCATCGAGTTTTATTTTTATGATGGAAAAAAGAGGACGAAAATTATATGTCATGAAAAGTACTCACGAAAGCGCTATATCCGTCGTTCTAAGCGTGCAGATGTCAATCTTACATTCCTGTATTGGAATACTCCTTCAAGTGTAAGACGTACTACGTAACGCAAGTCAGAATACTAGATTTCGTACCAAGGTCTATTTATTCAATGCATATACCGGATGATTTATAATGTTTGATCTGAAAAAATTGCGATATAATTAAAAGTAAATTACTCAAACGATCGCGCGAAAATTTGCATCGATCTGGGCGTATTGGCAAGCAGTAAAACGGTTATAAAAGTAACGAATTTTTATAGCACTCACAACAGGAAAACAACATATTTTATTTTGCACGCACTGCTTCAACGTCCGGGGCTTTTAATGCAAAAAACTTTGAGATCAGTTTATTGAATACCGAAGGAAATATTTCACTTTAATGGGCCATTCTAATTAGTTATGTTACATTATTAAGCGTCACATTAACAAATGTACGATGAATAAATTTTTAACGAGCTGCCATAATTAATGAGATACAATTTAAACATTCAAACACAAAGCTGCTTATCAAATAATTTATATCGCTATTAAACGTAAGTCCAATTGCAATAATAATGTGAATTTCGTAAATCATTGTAATCCATTATCATGCATTATTATCGACAAAATTGTTCATCAAACGTGTTTCATTGTAGTTGGATTTTCGAAACAAAGCGATTGAATTTCTTTCCCTGTTCACTTTGATTTGCATATTTAATTTGTGCTGATCAAAATGCGAAGGAAAAAAGGCAATAATCAGAAGAAGCAAGACAGAAATGTTGGACGTATAAAGATAAACGAGCTCTGCAAACACCGAGTGAATATATCGGCTGACCGGAGCAAAAATGTACTACTGACGTGTGACGGTATGATTGTCTGGTTGGACGTGGTGTCGGCCAAAAAAAAAGGTGTTATAAGATTATCCGTGAAAAAATGTTAGTCCCTGCGGGGGAAGAACAAGCGGAAATTCTTTGCGTAACGTTAGCCTCGTAATGCCACGGGGTTATGAACTTTGGTTACGAGGTCAGAGGGCGATGGTCAGAACGAGCGGTTAACATACGTACCGAGGCAGCTTGCGCGCCAAATACAACGAGTACTGGTCGTGTTTGGCTAATCTGTACGAACCAACCGGACGTTAATCGAGATCCGAGCAATTAATTTCAGCATGCATGACGCATCGAACGATGTACGTGACTTACGCGAACAAGCATCCAAAGTGCGGACTAAAACTTTAATTGCGCCCCTTTTCAGATTAGTGATACGTGCGACATGTATCCTTCAACTCATTCCTAAGCTACTTGTATCATCGTTAAATTACTCTTGCATGCACGTCCGTTACACATTTTTCGCCGTTGCATAAATTTCCCCAAAAAGTCCGATCAAATCCCAGCTTTTCCACTAACTGTCCTTAGGATGCATTGTATGACTAGATATTGAGCTTATCACTGGTACGTCTTCTGAAAATATTGTCTGACTGAATTCTGCATCCTCTACTAATAACTTACTCGAAAATCCTTTGTCTGACTAAATTTTGAGTTTGTTGTTATTGCAATTCTTAAAAATCGTATGACTGACAAGATAAGATAATAAGATTGACGAAAATTCATTACAAAGATTCGAAATTAGCATGATTTTAAAAGAAAAACAAGCTCTCCGTTTTGATAATAGCGTTTTGAAATTCGTCGTCTGACTAAGTCCTGAGTTTTCTACTACTACTATTCCAAAATAATCCTTGGTCTGACTAAATCTAATATTTTCTACTACTAACTTCACCAAAAATCCTTTGTCTGATTAAACCCCGAGTTATTCACTTACAAATATCACAAAACTACATTGTCCGACGAAACTCCGAGCTTTTCACTGATTCCACCGAAAATTATGTCGCGCAATTAACAAATAATCCAATTTGATGTTTAGTAAATAACTCGAAATCTCGTGCCCCTTTTTTGAACCTGGGAAAATACTGAATGATCCACTTTCAGTAGTTCCGAGCAGGAAATGTACACTCGGAAGAGCGTGAATGCATCGACAGTACAATTTGGAACATAAAAAGAAGCCTCGGCAGGAGTCGTAAAACTTGTTGTTAGGGACGTGGAAAGTCGCTCGGTAAGCCGACCACGTTTCACAGCAATATACGACTCTTCCAGAGCAGATAAGACGAAATGCAAGGCAGAGTAGCACGTTTCGTGGCGGCCAAATTGAATTCAGTCATTCTCTCATTATTTTATCGAGCGCTCAGACACGATCTCGGTGCGTGCCTCGTTCGTCTAGTCCTGCCGACGTCCTGCACTCTTTTTGATGACTTACTTTCGACGCCCGACTTGGGCTCGAAATTTCAACGGCCACGATAAACATCACTGTCACCGAACTAATTGAACGCGATGGCACGCAACGCGCTGAAATGTGTCCTTGTCACATTCGCAGTTTTTGTCCCACGCTGATTTATAATGACTAATTGAAACAATGCGAGCGACGGATGAGTTTGGTGTTAATATTCATTAGCCACGTTTCATCTGCTGGTATTTATCAACTGCGCTTGTTTTAACCCAAAAGACGAAGTGATGTAAATCATCATTAATTTCAATATCTAAATTTCAACAGTCTTTGAAATTCAGCCACCTCAAAAAGTTGAAACTTTAACTCGTTATAAGGCAAGCACTTAGAGACATATCTCAGTGACAAATTACAACGGGATATTTATTCAAGAAAAAAAAAGTCAAAATTTAAAATTTATGAGTGGTATGACATATATTTTCGAAAAAGTTAAAAAAAAGGTTGAAAGAGTACTAAAGCTAATTGTATATCACTTCAAAAATACATTTTCATGCAGCCTCAGCCAGGCGAATTTGGTCGAAGTCAAACACCGATGTTATTCAAATATTATACTTACATGAAGATCTGGCACGTTTGTTGAACTTGATTCTCGTGTTTTAGCCGCTAAATATCCAAAATACCATCCCAAACTTAGGAAACTAGTTAACCATTTTATTTAAACTCGTCTTAACATGGCTCTGGCGAACGAAAAGTTATGAGCCAAAATTTGTCACTGTTGTCATAAAAGTAAATTTCGTAACAGTGTAACTTATTTAGAGGTGCTATTTCTTAAAATCCAAGAAATACGACTATTCTTAAAAGTTTAACTATCTCGAATACACGCGTGAGTTTCTGAAACCAACCATCACCCGGGGATATACGAGCGTCTTTTCCACCTCGGCGTCTTTTCCATTTGTCTTGATGTACTTCCCTCCGGCTAGAGGAAGAAATGCCATGATCTTAGGACGCTGATTTCGCACAGTCGGATGAGCGATGCGTCAGCAAGTAAACACATCAAAAAATTGGACAAATTTTTATATCGATAGTCTTGGTAATCAGGCCAATATTGACATAACGGTAATACAATGAAAACTTGAAAAAAGCCAACTGTTGTAAAAATTCATTCGACAGTTTTACTTCAAACACTCGTTTTGATCGAAATATCAACATTTGGAAAGCAACATTTTATTTTTGAGGAAAACTCTTGAAAATACTTCAATTTTTCCGTCCTGATATTATGACTGGCACCTTTTCGCTCCAGACCGAGGCTTCGTCATAAAATTTAATTGAAATCTCCAGGTCAGATAACAAAAAGTAGAAAAAAAAGTGTAACAAAAAAATGAACGGAATATTGAAGATACGAATTCCGCCCTCTGGTGTATTACAGTGGTTAGACTAGATCTCGAATGAACTTGGTATAACTTTTTTCATTCAATGCCATAGACATACTTTTCAAAACTAACATTATGCACCGCGTAAAATGGTATCTCGTTCAACATCATTTTGCACAAAAAAATTCTTAATTATTTTTTTTTAATTTCGTAGAAAAATCAAATTTGACGTTGATAAACGTGTACCTCGAGACTGTACAGAAAATACTTGTACGATAATTAAATTTGTATCGTGACTGGTCGTACCGACAAAATCATTTGGATCTGACGCTTCGTTCTATTTTTCAGACTTTCGTGGAATAGTATAATCTTACTCAAAGCCGGTACAAAACTTTTTGTGCAATCGGATAATGTGACGCGTTTTTACTCGTGCGGCGAGAAATCAACGTAATACTTTACACTCGAAATTTATTCATATATTATTTCAGTACAACGTCAAAACAAACTGAACAAGTATAATCTGGAAATAAAACTTGCTCGTGTAATTTCAATTTCGAATAAATTTAAAAGAAAATTTTCTCGCTTCGATTCGTCGAGCAAAGGGATTTGAACAAAATTTGTCACAACCGAGATTGGACGAAATTTTGAGTGCTTGAAAAATCAACTCCAAAGCCCGGTCAGAAAGGACCATAACACAATCCCGGTCTGATATCTTGACAAGAATGCATAACAAGTTACAGGAAACAGACCAAACCAGTGGGATCGCCAGCTGCATAAAAGATGAGTTTTTATGGAGCGACGTATTGAACGGGACAAAAAAAGAACAAGCGCTTCTGTTCGAGAAAGTTATGAAACATTTTAAATCCGTTTATTATTATGTGTCGAGTCATTAACGATTACGATTACGCCTGCCAAATGAGCGCACGGGGAAAAATATATAGTCGAAAAAAGAAAGCACGTCAGTTTTAAGCACTCGGCTATGTATAATGCAAATTAAAGTGCGCGAGCAATTTCAAAGATGGAATTAAACCGAGAGCTGATTCGCAGTGCCGTTCGCCATTCGTTCCAGATATACAATCGGCGGATTTTTATGTCCGCGCATTTCGCGCGGGGGAGTTTTGCCGACGTCAATTTATATTCCAGCGATATTAATATGAGATGATACAATATCCCGTGATTAGCATAGCTTCGCGCGCAACGGTTATTTTTATTTTTTTTTTTTTTATAAATATAAATCGCTTAGATGAATAATAGACTTTTGACGGCCACCTGATTGTTCGCGAAACACCTGTCATTTTTCGACGTGTTTTCAAGCACCGTCAATATGAAATGTTACGTAAGACATTAAAATCGACAGAAATTCAAGCGAGGCGCGAAAATGAAGGAAAACTTAACAAGGAGATAATAAAAGAGATGAGAGCGAAATGTTTTTCAATTCGAAACTTTTAACTCTGTCAATTAGCGTCAACGCATCGACGTCAAGATGCGAAACAATGATTTGGCGCAAAAGTTATAACCCGGCTGGAGAAATTGCAACTGCGCGAAAACGTGGACTTAATCAGAACACATTGCTGGATTGAAAGGAAGACCTAATGAGAAGCAGCCATTTATTGGCGATCGAAATCTGAGCAGGATTACTTTGCGCTGTTTCTTTACCACCTCTGACCTTTTTCTCAAAAGGGTTCCTCAAATCTCTGTTAATTCACAAAAGTGCAGTTTACGATTGTTCCGTGACCTTTTCCAGTATTCTTTTCCTTTTAGTAAAAAGGATCATATAGTGTTTGTATAATGCTTGAAAAGAAATCATGTTACAAATTGTAACATGTATTTTTTTACTATAGTAACAATGTGTGCTCAATAAGTAAAATTACTTAGTCACATTACAATGTTCATTTTTTCATATTTATGAACAAAATTTTAAACCAAATATTTAAATTTGAAAAAAAATATCAATATCAGAATAAAACTTTTGAAAAATTCAAAAGAAGTCATGTTACAAATTGTAACATGTATTTATAGTAAAAGTGTGTCCGCGTTAAAGTAAAAATTACTTAGTCACATTATAATGTTCATTTTTTCATATTTATGAAAAAAAAATTTTAAAACCAAATATTTAATTTGATGAAATATTAAGAAGATGAAAATAAAATATCAATATCAGAATAAGAATTTTGAAAAATTGACCTGATAAAAATTTATAGAACGTAAAGAGCATTTATACATGAGAATTACCGGAAGCCACAGATATATGATGCTTTTTACAAGGGTTTTAGATACTTTGCCCAGCTTGGTCAGAAGTGACACTTCTTGTCCAATCACAATCCACACCAGGAAACTAATAGCATTTTTTGACCCAGCTTCATTTCACTCGACCTATGAAAGTTGAAAGCTCAATTTTTCGTGTCCGGGCAAGGATCACCTACGAAATGGCTAATAAACTGCATGACAAATCTCATCCTTTATATCAAATCGTCCACACCTCATGTATTTCAATGTTTTTCCGTAACGAACAACTTTTTCGACTTCTCCCGCTGCAGCGTTCACGTGGGGCTCAATCTCTCAACGAAATCTTTTTAAATCCCGCTGGTACGTACGTTCGGACGAAAAAAAATTACGCTGACAAGTGTAATTTATCGTTGTATCGCTCTAATCTACTGTTTCCAAACTAACAAAAAAATCCATTCTTTTTTTTTGTTTCTTCTTTTCTCGCACGAAATTCGCACTTTGCTGTCGTTAAAACAACTGAACTCTGATTTTTCATCGTTGCCAGTTGATGAATAGTTAAACCCACTGACCATTTGGTACAATTAATTTATCAACATTAGTTAAACACTGTAAAAAATAACCGAAAAAAATTTCTTTCAATGTTTTCAAATGTAAAATGCTAAAATTTATAACACAGATTTTTATGTACCTCCATTTTTGAAATGTTGGAAATTTTATGGGAAAAAATAAAAAATAACTGTATGTTAGTGACGAGAAAAAATGAGGTAACATTCCCGTTGGAAATCATTAAAAAATCAATACCGAATTTTACAGCTTAAAATTTTATAAATTATCCGATATCAGCTTTATTACTTTCGTTCATTATATTAAGATGATTATGACATGATGAAATATATACGAGTCAGTCGCTGACAAGTTTCCTCATAGAAAATATCTCTCCTTCTTGGTCACAATTTTATATCAGATTAAAACAGTTTCTTATTCATGACAAAATTTTACATTCAAAAAAGAATACATCTAGAATGACAAAAAGGTACATATCAACATTGATAAATGGATCATTAAAAACATGTACACGACATTTATGAATTCAATTTAAACGACGCCGTTCTTTTTTCATTCTTGTACGCTAATTTTATCCACAGAAAACATCGCGCTGTTATAATGGAAGTTTAATATCAAAGCAAAGGGGAACAATAGTCAACAATGTTAGACAAAATTTTGAATTTTCCAATTTTTCTCTTTTAGTTTCATCTTTAGCATAGAACGGAGACGCGTTATTATTATAAGTTTAATCAGAAGCCGAGGGAGGGGAGAGGGGGAAGGGGAATGGTGGGGGGCAGTTTGTATATGGTGGCATCTTTTGTGGAGCTTCTTAGACGTTGCACATGTTGGCTCAGTGCATAATACGCCTGGAGAAAGCGGGAAACCAGGATCTGATCTCCGCGAGTAGTAAATGTAGTTAAGAACAGTTGAAGCCGGCTGGATCGAGTGCAGAGCTTTGCGTAGGGAACTGCATGATTGAGCTTTATGAATCTCTAATCCCGCGTACACGGTTTACGGAGTGGTTGCTTGTAATTTCTCGTTCAGTCGGTAGGGCAGACGGCGAAACTATTGTCCGGGCTTGCGTACAACCAACAAGGCGCCCGAGGACATTAACTCCACTTTCAAGCGTTAATGTCTCGTTGCGTCTCGTTCTTCAGAGCCAAGTCTGATTGGTGCCAGAAGCCAGGATTACGAATGCTCCTCTGTGCACTCGTTTCGCCATCTCCTTCTTGTTCCAGCACTGTTCAAATGTCGTTAACTTTTTACTCCCATTCTTCCTCCGACTGGGTGTAGGAGCAGATGTATATCGTGATGGATAATATCTATCATAAACTTTTACGGCTTCAACTTCCGTCACCGCAATTTGGCCTGTAATCTATGAAGTATTCAAACAAATTTGTTTTGAATGGACCGACGTGTTCCAGTAATTGAACAGAGATTCATCCCGAAACCGCATAAAAGCCAACGAATTACCGCGCGGATAAAACGGTGATTACATGGCAGCAAAAAAAAAAGGGAGCTACATTTTTATACACTTGCTTCAAACAAAAATTCGGACGATGAAAACCTATTAAACACAAATCCTTAAAGCGTGCTTACTGAAGCAATCGTTAGATCCTATCATTCTTTTTGTTTTGTATTCTTTTACTTTTTTTTTTTTTTATTTTTTTGTGAGTACTTTTGGAACAACTACATAGGTAATTAAGTCGCTCAATGAAGTTGTCACTTTAAATTAAAAAATAATGTTTATAACTCTGGCGGAAAAAAAACTTTTCAAATATGTTTGTTTTTAATTAAATTCGGAACAATCAACATTTTATGTTTCGTTGAATATTATAAATTTCGTTTGAATTTTGTACTTTATTTTTTTAGCTTAATTAGACACAATCAAACGAAATCATGCATGATTGAGCAAATTGTAATTAAAAAAAAAATTTACAATTTTTCATCATAAAATCAGGTATGATCGAGTTCAGGGTTGTATAAATTTGCAAACTTTTGCTAAACCATACATGTTCGAAAATGAAATTTCTTACCCGAAGCGAAAATCAGTTTTTTAGAATTTTCCAACCAAACTCAACGATAAAAAATTGGTAAATGAAATTCTAATGATTAAAAAATACTATTAATTATAAATAATTGGTAATAATCGTTAGCGGCGAAAATACACAGTATAGACTTCTCCTTAAAAAAAAAACTGGTTCAAATGTAGCAACGCGAAACGAACGAAACGAAGCGAATTTTCATTATAATTTATATTGTAAAACAAATGTCTGTCGTGAACATGTTTGGAGATGCAAAATGAAATGAAATCACGTTTCAAATTTTGTCATATCATTTGATAATGATGATAATTTATATTGTTTTATATTTTGTCATTGTAATTTTCACGTCGGTTCAAAATAATATTGACTAATGAAAAATTAATGAAGTAATGAAGCAGCGAGCGTAAAGCGAGATACAAATAATTTGTTAACATAGTCCGCTGAATTGTCACGACACCGGCGGAATTATTAAATCGAACTGAATCATCGAACCGATGGCAATCCGATCGAACGTTTCAAATATTTAATTACATTTTCGGGGTTATTTTTATTTACGATTGGGCAAAAACCGCGAGGAGGGATGGTTGTATAATAACTTTTCGTGTGAATTAATCTCTCTTTCAACTGCTCGGGTATTTTACATGCTGCCAGGAGTGCGTGCAAGTTTGTTTAACAAGAACAAGAGGCAATACGAGGCAAAATTGTGTGGCAATCGATCGCCCCTGTAATTACTGCTAGTGTGATTTTAATATGTCCGACCATATGCCATGGCTTGGGTAATTGCAATATTTTATTACAGCCAATCAATCAAACTTATTCGCATTAACTCAGCAGCTGAAGATTGAGGTAAAGTCGCCGTTTCGGGATTTAATAACTTTGTTATTTTCAACGAGCATTTGATAGATCTCAGATGAGAACTTGATATGTAATTTCAACTTAAAACACCGAGAAATTGATTTCAAATGAAACTTTCACGATTTTAAGAACAAAATTAGAGATTAAAAACATCACATCTTTACGAAACAATGACATTGTAATATTTTAAATAATTTGCATCACATTTTCCATCAAAAGTAATGATAAAAGTATACTGTAAATTGTCTTAATAAATCTGATGATTTTGTGATTAATAAACAAAACGAAATTAAAAATTTTGTTTAATGTTAACGATTTTTCAATCAAAAAATCATTTTTCAAACAGTTTTATTTTTTCACAAATTTTGCATTGATGAATTTTCAGAATGTCAAGTAAAAGCATTCAGATTAATTGAATCAAATGATTGATGATGCACGAGTAAATTTAAATTTACACATTTTAAGGTTTATATTTAATATTATAGATTCATGATGAAATACATTGTACCGATAAACAGTACATGTAATTGTTCAATGAACCATTACCGATACCCATTAATTACAGATACCATTAATAATGATTCTATTAGTTCTCAAATTACACAAGTGACTTGTTGTCATAATTCCGGTCAAAAATTTGCAGCAGAAAATGAAGACCGTGAAATAAATATCATTTTAACGACAAAAACAATTGGCCTCAATTTGACTGGATTTTTTGCACGATTTCCATCGATCAAATTCGTAATTAGAAAATTGACCCAAGTGTACAAAGTTTAATGAAATCGTACAAAAAATCTAAACGGCTATGAAAGTTTCGGTCCAAAGAAACGACTAAAAAGTTAACACAAAGCTGTTTCGCCAACTTCTTCTTTTTTTTTTCCTCTCGATCTCCCTTTTCTTTCTGATAAAATAAGAATGTTAGATAAAATGTACCCTTTTTCAATCGAGGGAATAACTTTTTGCGAAATTTCAACGTCTTAACACGACGTAATGAATAATTCTGTGTACGAAAGTTGCCTTTGTTCCTTGTCTTCGTGTTAACTAATACGACGGACACGGAAATTCGATTTTCAGGCGCTCAATTTCAACGACGAGTCAATACGTACATTAATCACCGTCTCGGTTATTATTTGGAGCGTGAAATATTTTTTACGACGTCTTTCCAACGGCATCGCGATAAGTCCCCATGTAATGAGGAAACGCTTTTTTGGACATTGATTTATTTTCTCGCCATGATTCAATCAGTTCTCCCACTTGTCTTCTCATTAGTCATCTTTTTAAACATCGCGTCCCTCCTCCAAGATTTACTTTTTTTTCCATAACCAGAAGCTTGAATACTCGAAAAAAAAGCAAAATGACAAAAAAGAATTTTTTTTACTCCCTGGCAGATGAAACTCTGAAGAAACTTTTCTATCGAATTATTTTTTTCATTTTTCCATAAGTCGGGTCTAATAAATATTCTAACTTGATTATCAGTACAATATTACAGTGCAAGATCGAGTTAAGTCAAAGTCTTCGTGTCAGTTGAAAATTTCATTAGAGTGTAACTGAATTCAGCGACAACGAGAGTAAAAAAAAACACAAATTCGCTTATCGGGGATCGAACTATTTATCAAATTAAAATCCAATATACTGACGACTCAGTGCCGATGGATGAAGGTGAAACGTATATGGAAAATCAAACAAGACGAAATAACATTTTTCAACGTAAAACTAACTCCAGGCTTAGACTGAGAAAAAAAACTTGACGTAGTTTTTGGAAGGGAGTAGTTTAATCTGATCTGTTGTGACATTGAATCCTATTGAATTAACATGCAGCCGCCCATGATTCTTCTGGCTCTCCCTTAATCTTTATTTTAATGTTTACAAAAAAGCCGTTAGTTTAAATCTATGTTGCTCCAGTGAACCATAAAATTCAGTTATCACACCCCAAGTGTTACTCGAAGCACAGCAGTTTCAAGTAGTATTATTCAACTTAAGTGACCTTTTTTTGTGATTCATGCCTGATTAAATGCTAATTCTCGTTCCGTGATATATATTTTGATTTCCTTCCGTCAGATTAAGATCTTCATAAATGTTATTACAAATCACAAAATGCAATTAACTTGATAAATTCTCGGACGATGGCTGGCAAAAAAAAGTTCTGAAGTAGCCTTACAACAAAAAGATGAGAGTTATTTATTGTCGCATTTTTATTCTCTCCTAAAACGATAACAAAAAACTCGACTTACAACCGTACAGTTTCCGGTTGTGAAAATGATTTTATAATTGCAACTCGTAAACCGAGAGGTGTAAGAAAAAGTACAATCAAAATTAGAATACAAATTTGTGCAGTTCATAAAAACCGGATTTCGGCGCGATTCTTAACAAGAATGAATTCAAAGTGATACTCATCTTCGAAAGTATTCCACTTACACGTAAACCGCGCTAAAACGAAATATCCTCAATTACAATTAAAATAAAAGTAAGAAGGGAAAAAAGTATAACTAAAATTATCCCAGCGGCGAGATCAGCTACGAGCCTGAAAGCTCCAAAAAATATGCAGTTAGAATCAAATAACGGCGATTATCATCCAAGAAGTTTTAAGTAGTTGGGATCCTCGATGAAGTCTGATTAAATTCAACCAAAAAGATTTAATCAGGTCTCTAATAATGTCCGGGACTATTTCCACTGGTTTAGTGCGGAATTTCTTTTGTTGTCTTTAATTAAGTTCCTCTTAATGACATTGAAAGTAGTGCAGATGCTCGATACCGAGCTCGAAGACATTAACACCTCGCTCCAAAACATTAACTCATCAGCGATGAGTGGCAGAGGGGAGCATCAGGGGTACAGAAGTGTCATTTAGCCAGATCTGAAAAAAAAACGAACAAAAAGTTATACCCAATGTATATAAATTGCTTAACTTTTTAACAAGTTTGTAATCTTATCAAGAAACAAAAATTGAATTCCGTTTGTCTCCCGAGGGAAAACATGTCCTTTTTATATTTCAGGTACTGGATCTAGTAAACATGATAATTTTGAATGAGGTTGCTCCAATACCCGTTGCTCGGTTGTGCTTAATCTCATCTCCAAATGGTTATCGGTGATCAGCGGTGCTGGCAATTCTCGCCCTTATCACCTATTTGCCTTTAGAATTGCTTGTTGAATGCCTCTCCCAAACTCGGCAGTCTCTCTTTCTCCCACCGGAGCTTGCTATCTCTCTCTGTCTACTTACAATTAGTGGAGATGAGTAACAGGCTAGTAGATAGTTAGCACCTGCACATTTGACAGTGTGCAGGTGTTATTGTGCAGCTCTCACAATACCATTGGCGTTTATACAGCCGCGTGAGACAAGGCAAGACTTGTAACGCCGAACCGTCACATGTGCTAATTCCCTAAAGATCCATTTGGGTCACTTCTTTCGAGCGGGGTCGACGCAACTGCACCTAATTCAACGTTGTTACGATGCTTAATCGCTCTAATATTACCCTCATCTGAAACAAGACAATGCAATACCAAGATGAAAATCATGCAGACACAAATGCGATCCCCAAGTCGATACAGATTAAGTAACTTTATTCAACTTGGAAATTGGATAACGGAACCGCAAGATATCAAACCGGTAGGAGAAAATCTAAACCGAGATTGAAATTGAGATTTTAATATAATATCGGGCTTGTTTAGACCGACCGAAATTCTTCATCTCAATCAGATCAATTCGAAGTTAATTAATTTGGATGCAACATTACTGGTAATTTAATCACCTCGGTATTGAATTGGTCAGAGCCAATGGAATTAACATAATTAAATTTTGTTATTATATTACTGCTACCAATTAATTTCGTGAGGGCAAACAGGCAAATTCGAGCGGCCGCCCATTTCTCATTTTGAGATTGATCGCAGTTGGCCGGAAGTCCGTTCGCAACGAGCGATATTAATGCCTTCCTCCTTTTTTTTTTGCTACATCCATGGCCAATTCAGTGATGGAGGTATAGATGTGGTCAGACGATGCTCGTCTCGAGCAATCGGATCCATCAAATCTGATCACCGCTGATGAAATTCACTTGGATCCATCGCACCGCCAGCGCCCGGGGAATCTTTAATTAAACACGTCACTCCTCGGCTTGGAGGGAAACCTGAAAAGAAATTCATCACGAATGATTAATGCAAAATCAATTTCCCTCAATGGCATTCATCGCGCATTACAACATATAAATTATTTTCAATCGACACCTCTCGTTCATTCGGAGTTTGTTTCGTTGCTTCATTCTCATCGGTTCTCGGATGAACGGCATAGTCCTTAAACTTTTTTTTTTTTTTTTTCATTTTTTTGTTTCCCTTAACTAAGTTTGACTAACGGCGGGAAATTAGCGCCTCCCAACGAGACGATTTTTTAATAACGTCTCAGGCAATTGTCTTGGGACGTTAAGATGAAACTTTTTTTTTCTTCTGTTCATATATAAAATTCAGCAACGTTTCATGATTGAATCAAACAATAACTCTTGCCGCCGTGGCGGAGGCCAAAATTTCATGATAAATTAAAGTCTCGTAAAACTTTTGCGTAGTCCGCGCTTCAACCTTATCAATCAACAGTCTACAATTCATTCTACACAGAAGTTTAATTGCGCCAGGGCAATTTTCGCGTGGAGCGTTTACGGCTCAAGCCCCCGAGATGAGTTTTCCTGTGAGAAAGATTAATTCCGGATAATGAATAAACTTAAATGCCTCACTTCTTCATAACTCAAGTATAGACGTTGGTTGGAACCACGGGACAGAAGAATGCCAGTTGGTCAGTCGAAGCGTTTAAAACAAACTCGAAAAGCAATTGTGTCTGGGTGCACTTTGTAATTGCGCCCACTTGCTCGCGAAATAAGGGTGCTGCTACTTCGCACAAAAGTAGTACCTCGAGCGAGATAATTGGTCAAATTCATAGAATTAGTTGCTCTTGCTTATAGTTATTGCTTGGTCCCCTCCCAATGACATTTCTCGTCCAATTTCGTACAAATGACAAACGCAAAATACTTCCCTCTCATTAAACATTTTTTTAATTGAATTTTTCTACCTCCTCTCTTTTCGGCCATTACTTTTCTTCGCATTTTATCTTGAATTCAATTTGCCATTGTAAGGCCGCGAGTAAAAATGTAAAATTCATGAAAATGAATGTTCGCTAATACGGGCAAAAACTGGCAGGCAAAAGGTTTCGGTACGAATAATTAAGACGTAATAGAAGGAGGTATTAAATCATGAATTTATATATTTTACAGATTTTTTGTTTCAGACAGAGCTTTTCATACATGAAGCAATCAAACTTTTGCTTCAAGTTCAGTTAAGCTTATTAAAAGTTTGCAAGTGCAAGGAAAAAAAGGAAGCCACGCGAAAAATACGGAGAACAAATATTGCTATTAGCTCCATGAACAACTTCAAACAGAAATAAACTGGCACGCTTTCAATTTTTATGATCAAAGTTGTACGAAAAATTAATCTACTTTTTTTTTTTTTTTTTTTTGCGTAATTCATGCCGGGCTTGGAATTAACCGAACGTTTAGGGACGGAAACCGTCTCAATTCAAAATGTGCCTTTTGAGCTCTCATAATCTGTTTTTACATTTCAATTGTAACAAACTTTATTGATGTCGCCATTCAATTTAATCTGGATTAAATTTATAATCTTGATGTTGACAAAATAATTTTCATCGCTTTTCGAAACACGACCGGATTTTAATCTCGGATTTGTTAAAACAATGTTGATCCGTTATAATTTTACAAACAATGACGCAAATCATTTTCGGGAACATTTCGACTCTAAATTGTGTACAGACTGTGAATTATTTACACATAATTTTTTAATGCACCAAAAATTTAAAATGAAAAATCGAACATGGTGGTGCCCTCTTTTCAATCGCAAACACGAGAGGTTTTTAAGAAAAAGCAGTCGTAGGAAAAATAGCCAGACGAGTGATGCAAAAACCATGTCAGCAAACAAACGCAAATGTTTGAAAAATTTTCTACACCGATTCGAGTTAGAAAAAAAAAAGAGAACAAAAAATTACAGAGGTTTTCAGTTCTTGTCAAACTGCGCACCGAAGTTGTGCACAGCCGGAGTGGGAAGGAAGGAATTTGCTGCGCGACAATAAAGTGTGTACAAATATATTGTAAAATATGTGTAACAAGATAAATGTAATTACAAATCGATACGCCAACAGCAGTACATTGAACGGCAAGCAACGTTATCTTTGTCGTTCGATAAATGCAAATGACCGTATTCTAATTTCGAATTCCAAATTCGACGAATAGCTCCATGTAAGTGAAACGTTTCATCTCGTTTGCAATGTTGAACTACCGAAAATCGATATCGATTTACATCGGAGGCGAGCGTATAGCCGCATACGTATACCCTCAAGAATCAACCCTTGAATGCCCGGCTTCTTCGTCTCCAGCTCTTTTTTTTTTCTCTTTTTTTTTTTATTTCTTCTTTCCCTGGAAGACTTTCAAGTTGGAGCGCGCGTGAAACAAAGAGGCAAACTTTGCGCACATAAAATGCACTGTTTGATCAGTCTTCATATCTAAACTCGGAGCCAAAAATATGTTCCTGAGCGTGGCAAAATAGAAACCATTTGACCTGAAAGAAAAAGAAACAAGTCGGGATTAATTGTTCGGAAATGGTGACAACAAAATGGTACGAGGTAATAATTAGCTGATAAACAAGGGTAATTCGAGGAGCATTCAGAGCTGCACAATCGTCCTTGTCTAAACGTTTGACATGCACTGGGTGGAGCTATATAATACACATCAGTGACCTCTCCTCGTTCAAGATATCTGACATCATTTCTTAACTGACAACAGCTCTCTGAGAGATGATATCCAAATATTACGACATCCGCCGTTGTTCCAACTCACGTCCCAACTCACTGCCATAAAATATTTGCGTGTCGTTTGCAAAATTCATCCCCGTCGTCGTTATGTTTAATCGATAGTCGGTGATAAAACGTTTCCCACGATTATTATTGCACGATTTGCACATTTTCACAAGCGCCTGAGTACAATTATTCTTATCATTGTTGCTTAAGTGCACTTTCAAAAAGATCCTCAAAAGCTGCCCCTTTTCTCGCCAACTTTTTCAGCGAGAAAACTTTCGACACTAACGAATTTGATTAAAACCAAACTTTCGCAGCAATTTTATATTTTTGCCATTCAGTCTGACGGTTTGGATGGCCTCGCTTGATGTTAATCAAAAACTTGAAGCACCACTACAAAGGTCCAAATCGAATGGAAAGTTGCAGGATTCGCAGTCAGACAGATCAGACGTAACAAAATTAACCGCAAGTTGTTTGTCGCGTTTTGGAATACATTAAAATATACAAATGTGATTGCTGATTGCACATGTCGCGCGAAATTCCGGGACAAAGTTTGGTAGGTGAACATGAAAAAAGTGGGATGAAAATTTAATTGGCTGTGCGCTTCGTCAACAAGACGTCCTCATTTCGGCTAATCAAATTTCGCAATTCCTTTAACTTTACTATGAATCTTCCCTCCTTGGAGAACTAACTTCTATTAACCTCACATGACGTAAGACTTCTGTACCAACCTATTGGGATCCCCTTGCGGAAGACTCGAGAAAAGACAGACTTCCCGAACAAAACGCATTTAAGTTTATGTCAAGTTGTACTACTCGCAACTATGCCAAATGGCGGCAAACAAACTTGCATCGCTAAACAGTCGCATCGCTGGTAAAATAAGCGACCAGCATTGTACAAAACTTTTGCTTGTCCCTTATTCCCCTCTCTTTACATTTACAAAACATTTTTCAGTCATTTTTCACGGCGCAAAAAATATTTATACAAGTTCTGAAACAAATTCATTTTATATAAACCATTTTCATTTTGCTGAAAAGGGAATTCTCAAGTGGAATGCATATTTAATCATTTCTGATAAACCATAGTGAAGAGGGAAACATGCAAATACACGCCGTAAACATTTTCGCGAGGGCAAAACAATTTTTTTTGAAATAAAAATGAATTTTGCACAATGTTATTTTTTTTCACTTGGAGCTTTAAAAATGAAAGGTACAGGCATTCATAATTGACGTTTTACAAATTTTCACTTGGACTATTGTGATTGAAACGAGAGGCAAAAATTTATAAATTGAAATCGTACGTGATTAACAGAGAAAAAAAGGGGGGGACGACTTGAGTGCATTACAATGAAGGGAGAATTATTTTGTTCGGCGCAGTAGTTGAAAATCAATTGCGAAAGATATTTCAAGGTGGAATTAAAGTGAATTAGATAAATGGATTAAGAAATCAGAGACGATTCGGAGCAAAAATGTTGACCCGATTAACGTGAAATGAAGTTGATTCGCGAGGCAGCCGCTCCACAATAAGTCGAAATCAAGACTTTTTTCAACGCGAATCAAATTTTGGCAGAATCATTTTCCGCTTCCCATTCCCTATTCGGCGATCTTTCGCAGCGCTCCCTGACTTTTATTCATGAAATCATTTTAAATTCCAATGACAAAATTGATCCAATATTTCCGTTCTACTGCTCTCTTCTCCTAAATCGTTTGACTTGCGAAATATTGGATATGTAGAACAGCAGAAACGCGTTTGTAAAGAAAATTTATTGTATATCTCCAACATAATACCGAGCGCCTGTTTTTAAACAAAAGCACTTTGCAAAGTTATTTCCACCTTTCTTTTTTTTTTTCGTTGCACCTCGTGACGAGGAGGCATTTCTTGAAATACAAAATTTTTCGCGTTACAAGGCTGGAACACATTTTAATCAAATATTTCATTTCAACTTATTCGCGCCGACGAACCTGAAAAGCATTTTAAAAATTCGATCATCAACCCCTGATATATATACTGTTCCCTGACAATTTCTCAGCTCGTGTGCCTGTTCGCATTACCGTCGCCGACAGTCAGACTCGGCTCTTATCATATCAGAACGAAAATTCAAACTTTACCTTTCAATTAGCATTCAATCGACGAAAACTTGGCAACTAAATTCTAAGACGGCGCAAACCGCTAACTGGGTGCGTTAATATTGAAATTTCCAAACCAAAATAATAAATTCTAATTAATCATATACACCTCCCACGGTGCATTCATGTTTATCTATCATAACTTCTGTACAAGTAAGTTCCGAAACAGCGATTTGCAACTTGTATCAGTGTGACAGCTGTTGCGCATAAATCATCGTTGTTCAAATCGTAGCCACATATGCTGGAAAATTACGTCTTGCGAGTTACTTCCGAGTATGCATTGATATTACGAGTTATAACTGAACGGCGAAGTTTGACGATGACATTTCTTACCAAAACTACCTTTTTTCTTTCTCGCTACTATGTCTCCCACGAGCATCGAAACATCGATTAAAAAGCTGACGCCGCTCATCCGCTATTCCGACCAAACGCATCAATCTGTGTAACTTCAATTTACGCTTTTTGTAAGCAGAGCTTTTTTCGCTCGCTACCATGAGCGAATTTCATTCGACTAAACGACCTAACTAAACCAATTTCTACAAAGTGAAACTAGTTGTGAAACATTTTATGCAAAAACGAAAAAAAAAGATGCACGGCTCGCTCGTAAGAAACAATATTGACGTGTAATCAATCCGCGTGAAATATAATTGTAATCACAATTTATCTTGAGATCAAATTCAAAACTTGGGGCAACATTATGCAGATTTGAACATTAGGTTTTATCTCTTTTTTTTTACTTTTCGATACATTTTATACATTCATAAGAAACGGCGCTAAAAAATAAATAAACAGTCTTACAAATCTAAGGAACAATATCAATCGGCTTCTTTTTCTTCATTTTTTTGATTGGCATCGGACCCGGCATCTTGAATACAGTGCTGAAAGGAATAAGAAAGACCGGAGTTAGTGAATGAAGACGAATAAATGACCTGTGACGTATTCAAAGTACTTACTGGCAAGTCGTGCAGATGGGAGTACCCTTACAGAAAACTGAAAAAAAGAGCGAGAGAGAACGTTAAAAGAAAAGTTATTTATCAAGTAAGGGTGCTGTTCACAAATAGAAAAGTTTCTTACTTGAAAGACAAACTGAACAAACATAGCCGATATCGACGAGCTCTTGGTGACAAAAACAGGCGGCCCTGTAATCCACTTTCACAGGAGGTGGTAGAACAAGCTTAAACCGCGTATCTGGATCCGGCAAGAAGACCCACTGCGCATAAAATACACCATTTCAAATATTACAAACTGTTGTTTGATGATGAAACATCGTTACTTGAATTTCACCCGCACAAAAGACCAAGCCGTGCAGATGACATTCAAACGTGCTTTCGAGCACCAGCAAATCGATATTCATCATCATTATTACCAATAAATACTGCAACAAGCCCGCAAGCTGTGGAATCTTCAAATAATTCCCACCGGTGATGTCGCAACCTTGTTGCAACAGCGACAACTCTTGATCCAAACTGCAAACGTCCAATATTACACCCTGCAAAACAAAGCTCAATTTACTATAAGTAGGAAACATTTCGCAAATTCAAAATTCGAAATAAAAATTAATATCTGGCTCCATGAATTCCGACATGAATACTAATTATGAATTGTGCATACAAAATATAAATTACGTTATCTTATACATCAGCGACTTGAAAACAAAAACAGATAACTCAATTCTTACATTTCAAACAGTAAACTTTCAAATTTTAGGATGATGACAGAATTTTTTTTAAACATTCGATTTTTTTATAATTCCTTTGATAAGTTTACATAAATACAATAAACAGAATTTGAAATACCTAATTAAAGATTAGATTTTTTTTCTAATACTTGGAAGTGAAAAGGAACCAAATTGACGAAATTTGTTTTGTAATTCATAAATTTTCTCCATGAAATGAAGCAAATAAAAAAAATTTCTTATCAAGTTAGTTCAGTCATGCTTCACGAGCAGCTGCAATTTATACGCAGCTTACATAATATGCATACACAGAATATAATTGGAGCCACATATGAATTTTCACTTGAAATTTTATACAATTGAACAAGAGATGAAGTAGAATACCATTTTTTGTGCTGTAAAGAATATGTTCATGTAATTCATATATTGTTTGGCAGAATCATGACTGGCGGTGACAACGAGTATTCTTGCATTCAGCTTCTCCCCAGCCACCTTTTCCCTGTCCAGTCGTGAGATGTAACAAAGCGCCATTGACAGAGCGCCTGAGATGAGACTCTCCATCATTAGCGTTTTATCCGCAGGTGTCTCCTGGATAGTTTGTTTTACTTTTTCACGGACTGTTTTTTCGATTAAGGTGAATTTTTCATGCTGGCCATCAAACTGACGTATCTCCATTTTGGCTGCACTGTTATCAGGGTACAGGAACCTCGCCCCGCCCCCATGGCATGCTATCGTTGCAAGTACGTTGTTAGGACTTTGCATGAGGTGCGCGTTCGAGAAAACTATCGTTGAGTCAATAAGTTGTGTCATAACTTGTTCCGCTATTCTTTGCATGGGATTCACGTCTATAACCGTGACAAGCAGATTTCGCTGCACCTCTGAAACAAAAATAAGACGAGATGAGCGAACATTCTTTCAACTAGGACAAAAATGAAATGCACAACGAAAAAGATCTTGTTGTTCTTCCTCTCTTTTTTTTAACTCGCTGTATGGATAAAGTGAAAAGAGATGATGGAATTTAATATGATTTGGTTATTTTAAACAAGCGATTTGCAATGCCTGAGAGTGTCTTTCAATTTTTACAACCACTCCCATCTCGTGATTTTATTCCGTGATAAAATTTTTTTCATCTTTCAAGTTCTAATCAAGGAAAAAGCATAAACGAAATTGTTGGGCAAAAGCGAGAGGGGGGTGGACTATTGCAAATAGAAATTTGATGAAAGGTGAAGTGGAAAACCTGAACCAGACAATCGGAAGTTTTATGACGTAAGTGAAAAAGATATGTGTTTTATAACACGCTCTGTCAATAAAAATTTATTAGGCTGCCGCTAGTGCTACTTAAGTGAATTAATTCGAAACTCGCTCGACTAATGAGAATTGCAATTGACTTTGTAATATTGACTCAAAATGGGATGATAAATAGAAATGATATACGGGGGATGTGATTCGATATGATCTTTTTTATTTTGTTTGAACAAGGAACGATTCCTTTTTGTTAACAATTCTAGATCTAATTAAGGAATATAAAATTAGTTCATTTACACAAATGAAAATTACAAAATGTAATTATATCTCTTAATTAAAAAATGTGAAAAAAACAATCCTTGATTACATTTAATTGTAAATTTTCATTACAACTTTTGTTTTTGCCATGAAAATTTGTGTCTTTCTCTCTTTTTGTCTTTTTTTTTTTTTATTACTTTATTTTAAAGTACTGTAGGGAAGCAAAATGTCGGACTTTACTACCATAATAGTAATAGTATAATTTCAAGTAAGGAAAAAAAAGGAACATTGTGAAGTAGTAAAACGTTAACAGTAAAAATTCACCACTTGAAATAGTAACATGAATTTCAAAGTTTCAGCACAAAAGTGAGAACAGATGGTAACAAAAATCGAATTGTTTCAATAAAATTGAATAGGACCAATAAAAATTCGAATTTATTTGAATAATAATTACCAAACAATCAGTCGTTACAACGTTGACATTTAATTATTCATGGATGGCGGCAGAACCAAATGAGAAAAAAAATATCAAAAGATATTTAACGAATTGGACATTTTTGGAAAAAAATGCAAAATATCTTAGTTTCAAGAATAAAATTGCAAATAGTCGAAATATTTCATTCCATTGATGAAGTTTTGCATTGTTGAATAAATAAAATTTCTAAACGATTTCGCGAGCAAATTTTTGACCTAAATTTGTGACGCTGAAATGAAACCTTGTATCTTTGTTCCTCTTTGTGATGTTCCTTTTACAAATTCAGCGTTATAAATAAATTTGACAGCAAATTATGTATAATCTTTTTAATATATTACGGACGTGATACGAAAGCTGATGTAAAATTAATTTACAGAAGCAACAGACGAAATTGCATTTTAGAAAATTTCAATGTAAAAGTATCAAAAACATTTCAATTACAAATATTTCATGAAAGATAAATCATTTTTGCCCAGAATAAAATATGATATTTTTGAATAAAATATAAATCGTAATACAAAAATTGGTTTAAATTATTTACATTGAATTAACAATGATAAAGGAGATTTTATTTTTAAAATCAATGTCAAAATATCAAAAACAATTTTATAACAAATATTTGATGAATAAAATCTTTGTGTGATTTATTACAAAATATTGCTCGTCAGGAATGAACAAAAAAGGATAACAACTTTTTATTAAGATAAAATGAATAAATTTTTTTCAAAGGAAATTGCAAATAAACAAATTGTGTGTGTTTTTAAGGTAGAACATGCAACTTTGTAGAAGAGCCAGAATTTTTAATTATGAATCTATACTAATACAAAAACAAATATAGCCAACATTTTTGAAAACAATGACTATCTCTCAAATGAAATTTTTAATTTATACATTGAACAAAATGGTATAAATAGATACACAAAAGGTACATTTTTACAATAGTTTGAAATGGAATATCTCCAATTCAAGTTCGTAAAACTTTTTCATACTTTGCGAAAATATTTATGACGAACGAAAGTACATGTAGTTCAATTTTAAACAAATTCATTACAGGTGGCATTGAAAGATTAAAGATGAAATATGGTACAGGTGTTGATCTTAAAGAATCAGTCATAAAATATAAGATTTAATATAATAAATGAACGTTTAAAAAACGCAACCCACCTTAATAAAAGGCTGTATGTCATTTGCCCCAATCACCGTTTTTTTCGACATATCATTTGCCCCATTTTATATATAAATATGAAGAATATCTCATTTGCCCCAAAACGAAATTATTATCAAATTATTGTCAAAAACATTTATTTCATATATATTTAAGAATAAGTGTTTCATAACAAATACTCACAGTAATAACGTAATAATAACGTTTTGTTTTATTTATTTTTTTTTACCGACGTATTTTTGACAACAAAAGTGCCACAGACCGACGTTTTTGGAAAATTCTGGTTCGTTTTTTTTTATAAAAAAAACAAAAGAGCCACAGACCGACGTTTTTGGGAAATTCTAGTTCGTTTTTAAAAA
>JAAMPD010001002.1:31695-68003 GCA_025266255.1 Trissolcus basalis
TTTTACTATACTATAATTCTGGATCTATTATTACGTGATTAGTGTGTTAAAATCCTTAAATTATCTATTGAAATTTCCCCCCGAAGGGTTTATAACTGCTTGCAGTTATAAGGTGCAACTTTTTTTTTAAATAAAATGAAATAAAAAATTCGTGGGGCAAGTAATATAATTTTTTTGGGGCAAATGATGATCACCGCCTTAAAAAGTGGTTCCAAACATTAGGGGGATAATGAGAAATGAGAATTGTATGAGACTTAATTTCATACTCGATGACAATCAATTTAGAATAATTATCGACACGTATTGTCTGATTAGAGAACGTTAAGTGTTTCACAAGTATCTGATTGTGCGAATGCCCACTATCTAGCAATTATTTCGATAATGCACGCAATACACAGATTTGTATTAATTTGATGTAAAACTTGGCTGGGATATTTGTAATTTGCACTCAACCCTGCAATTCACGCGGTTAAAATATTTTTCAATGATAATAATTTTATTTAATGTCCGACTTTAAAGCTTGTGCGAAGAGAAGTTTGGACAAACTTTTTGCCGCCCCTTCATAAGACGAATTTACATGGCTCTAAAACCCCGGCAACCCGGATGCTCTTAATATGAAAGTTTTCCATGACTTATACACTTATTACTGAACAAATTTTCTCGCCTTTTAAACAGTCGAGAGGACGGAGGGCAAAAAAGAAAATAGAAAACGCTCCAAGCGTTAATACACAACTTTGCCAATTATGTTTTCCGTTTAATTAATTGAAAACAAATTTCGTTCATTGAAAATTTCCATCTCACGTCTTATATTTTTGGGACGGGCATTTTCAGCGGCAGCGTTAATTACAACACTAATTAATCAATTAATTATTAACAAACACGCTGAAGAACAAAGGACAACTTCGCCGAACTTGCTTTCCATTTTTTCTTTTCCAATTCTTTTTCTCTTACTTTTCAATTTCAACTTTTTCCCCAAGCGAATCGATTTTCTTTGTGCGAAACAAGATTAAAAACACCCCAAAGAAAACGTCCGAGCAAAGATATATACTTGGATGTTTATATTATTTTTGTATCATCATTTCTCGTTTCGCAGAAAAACTGTTTAATAAGAGAAACTTAATTGAACAATCCTTGACAACGTTCTCTACAAAATGAAATAATAGAGTCAAATAAAAGGGGCGAATAAACAAGCTGGGAGTGATTAAATAAAAAATTATCCGACTATTTTGTTGCTCCTTGCCGATACCTTGACGTTTTACATTTTATGTTTCCCCCATGAGTGTTTTCGATTATTTGCTTTCGCAACTCATCGCCTCGTTGATTTTATTAATGGAATAGATTTTACATTTTCACACACACTTCAATCTCCCTCTTCATTTCAGACGTCTCGATTTTATTTCATCCAAGAAATGATTGAAATTTTCGTGATGAACTGCAAGTTTTTTTTTTTCATTATTTGTCGACCCGCAAATGTCACTGTTAATATCATTTCAATCAATTTTTTCCTTCCCCCAAGAAAATATCCTTGAGTTATAAAAAATGATATCAAATTCTAATTTTCCGTTAACCTTGAGAAATCGTCAAGGGGGCGTAGAAATTTCATTTTGAAAACGTAAACAAACACCTGAAATAACGAACGTAAAAAGGTTATGTACGAATCGTCCTCGAAAAAAATGCTGTTACGACAATTTAAAAAGGAATATTGATATTGTACCTGCAATTTCGTTTTCTGTCGTTTGAAACAAACTTCTGGCAGCCATTTTGAGCCTTTTGTAATTAATCCTCCGATTACAAATTTAAATTTTTCATCCGTCAGCTAGAATTGTAACCAATTTAAATGTAAACATCGAGCAACCTAACCTCAACTGTCAAGCCGGTCCAGTGGCAAAAGTGCAAAAATCAATAAAAAGATGAAAAACAAAGACAGCGATAAAAATTGGCATTAAAAAAAAGTGAGTGATAATAAAACAATTAAGTTCAGAATTTGATGAATAAACAAACGGGTTTCAATTAGAATCAAAGTGAAAAGTCGATTGTGTCTTTGTTTGACACTCGAGAGGGCAAAAGATGGGGCGACTCGGTTTTGATTCTGCCAACCGTGGTTTGAAAATGAAAAGCCTCGTCGGGTGGAAGGGTGGAACGCAAGATTGAAAAAGCGCGCGGCCTGTGTAGTTGATAGTATTGTCAGGAAGCGTTGTTGTATTTTTGCAGGTAAATATTTGCAGCTATTTTTAAACAATCGCCTTGAAATTTTCATACGGCCAACACCAATTCACCGGTTGCATTTTACCAGCGAAATTTATATCGGTACTTGACCCAAACGATACAATTTTGCCATTTGCCGCGGCTCGTTTTAGGTTAGTTGAAATCGAAGATTGTTTACCAAAACACGCAAAGTTTCTGCAACAATTTTCGGTTCTCAATTCAACTGAAAACTCAACATTTTAACGTTCCAAGTCTCAACAGGGTCTTAACCATTTGCTTTTTTTTAAATTGAAAAACAAAAATAGTAAAATAAAATAAAAGAAATTATGAAAAGAAAAAAAACAAAAGTTTGAAGAACTGAAAGATTTAGAGGAATTGGATTTTAAGTTGTTTTATTTTTTGCAGTTCATCATGTCATTGACGAACGAAAACCAACCGCAACTTTTGCGAGATATTTCCGAGGATGATGACGCCCTTTTGGATGCTGTGGTTTGTAGTATAATAGATGAAGACACCGACAAAAAGTTGAACAATTCAGATGGTGGGCCGGTTTTGGAACTCAACGTAAAACCAGAGTTTCGTCAAGAAGTTGAAATGGCGTTAAACGAGGAAGATCCGGAACTGACAGAACACGGACTGAACAACGACTGTAATTATTGGAACGACGATAATACCAAATGCCCCAGAAGTAGGAGTAGCGCTAGCGATTCCAGTGCGGGTAGCTCCGGGGGTCCAAAAAAACCCATCGAATACGAAACAGACCCAGCTGTTTTGGCAAGAAGACAAAAAGATATAGATTATGGAAAAAATACTATAGGATACGACAGATATACACAACAAGTCCCAAAGTAATTCAAAATTTTTAGTTTTTGTTTTATGTATTTACCAGCTAAAAATGTGTGCTTCGCACGCATATTTGCGTCGCTGCACTATTGAATGCAGGATAACGTCACTACAAAATCAAATTTAAAAACAATAAGTGGGCAATTGTAAAATCTTCACATTTTTTACCTTGATATGAAAACGAAAATATGTTTGTGTTTGTGAGTATCAAAATCAAAAAAAGTCATTCAAAAATACAATCAAAACAATATTACCTTGAAATAATTAAAAATTCATTGCACGATTCGATTTTCATTATGATTTGGCATAATTTTTATATTACATTAGAACCATTTTTATATACTATTATAGTAAAAATGGTTAAGATTTATTTAAAAATTTTTGAGTCTTGTATCCGTCTTTGTTATTTATAACGTTCCGACGTAACAAAAAATATTTCTATTTTCATGTCTAGTATAACAAAATATATCCGCTTGGATACAAATTTTTTCAGTGCAAGATTTTTGAAGATTTTGTTCAAAAATTAACGTAAATTTAAATTTTTTTTCATAAGTTTTATTATTTAATGAATCAGAAAGTATTAATTTTCCCAATTGATGTTAAATTCAGTATTTTAATCGAACATAATCCATCAAATCACGGAAGAAAAATCATCGCCGAAGAAAGTTGAAATGTAATATTTTTGAAATTTTTTCAAAAAAGACTTCTCAAATCAAATTTTAAAGTAGCCTATTTTAATTCTGTGATGCTAAAGAATAACCATGTATAATTTAATTTCAAAAATAACGTTTAGTTTTAGAGTTTTTCGCTGACAAACAAACAAACATATTTTCATTTTTATATATTATTAAGGATTTATGTCGTCTTATTTTTTTGGGAACAAAAATTAACCTTTTTGAAGTAGAGATGTTGCAGGATGAGAATAACATAAACAATTAATTTCAATACTGTTTAGAAATGAAAAAAAGATTTGGAAAGCTGACATTAGAACGAATGTTGAAGGAAAATTTGTCCAAACCAAAATAGAAACATGAGAAAAAAACAGAAATCTAACAACATCTACTTTGAAATAATATGTTTTATATAAAATGAATTATTATTTGTGAAACAATAATGAAAGTGGAATTTTTTTAATTGCCATAGGTGCGAACGTACGAAAGAACATCCAAAGACACCACCGATGTGTCAAAAATACAGTAGGAGAGGCTGGGATGGTATGGTACGATTATGGAGGAAACAACTACACTACTGGGATCCACCAAACGAAACCAAAGCGAACGATGAAAATGATTCCCAATAGTAAGAAGCAATGTTTCGAGTTGTAAAATAATTATTGTAGAAGTAAGCAAAAATGTGTGCGTGGAACAATTGTGGTTCTAACTGTAGATTTTGCAGGAAACTGTAAGACTTGATAGACTCATTATTTCAAGACTGTAGTTACTGCCTTAAGATGAAATATTAAGCATGAAGGATGAATAAGTGTGTTCCCTATTATCGTCAAACTACTGGATTATTGAATTGTTAGTTTATTTTTCTACCTTTTTAAAAGATAATATACTGATTTAATAATTTCAAAGCGACGCATTATTTTTTGGCTGGTTTCGCGATTGTTGATTCTTCAGTTATGATTGATGAGATGTGGCGGATGTTAAGTATTTAAATACAATTATACAGGTTTTTATTTACTATTGGAACTTGATTTGTGTTAAGAAAATGTTGTTTAAGTTCAAATGAAATAAGATTGTCATGAATGAAAGGTGAATTAATGCTAAGCTATGTCCGTTTGGAAATGTATATTAATCACGAAATAAAGTACATTCTCTTTTTTTACAAAATTATTTTACACATATAAACATCAGTCTAATGCGAACAAGACGCAACTTTTTGTCTCGCAGCGAATACAAAAGAAATCATCATAGAACACTTCATGACACAGGAAATGTAGAGGACAGTTTAAAAATGCCCTTAATCAGTTTTTATATAATCAGTTTTAGATATGAGTTTGAACGTTACAGTGATAGTGCTTAGAAGGCACCGCTATCAGTATTTACACATATAAATTTGCACCGAAACCAACGTTCACAATGACAACATTATTTAAGAAATGCCAGGATAGAGTCCAATTTTTTATTGATGCGCACCTCAGCGTCTTCTATTTTTTTCGTCAGTCTTTTTTCCATTTCCTCTAGTTTACTGGCGATGTATGTTTTTAGCTCATCATCTTGTTTGTTTTGCTTTACCTCCACTGTCTGTTGCTTTTCTTCGTTGATTTCTCTCGAAGATTGGGACTCAGAATTGGGGACAAGTTTTCCTACGAGAGTTTCAAGATTTGGTGGCCCCAAATCTTTGTGTAGCGCAAAGGAACTGAGCACTCGATTTATAACATCGAAGTTAAATACACTAGGACTTTTTTCCTTCTCCTCTTGGACGTCAGTAAGAACTAATTTGATTCCATAGAGCCACATCTCTGGATGTTTTCTTTTCGTTTTCAAAAACTAAAAAAATATGATTCTTAGTCAAATTTCTAACAAATTATAAGAAATATACACTCCTCTTGAACAAATGACCATTTTTTAAACTGTCATAGCCTTAAGACATTTTATAAGAAAAATGTTTAAACAAAAGAATTTGAAGGTGACGATTCAGAATTTAATATCCAAAATTCTAATAGAATGTCTGAAAGTTATTTCAGTTTCAAATATGCTCATTTTTTAAGGAGGCGCTAATTTTTGTGCGCAGTATATTATAATAGTAAAAATGGGACCTCACTTTAACACTAGCCTCTGAAGATGGCGAATCAATCGTGGCTTCGCCAATATAGACACTCTGGTCTTCAAATTCATCTACAAACTCAGCAAATTGAGTCGAACTATATTCTCCGCATTGTTTATAAAATTCCAACACTGCTGCTTCAGAAACAACAACTACACGTGTTATTTTATAATTATTTGTCAATTTTATCTCGATCATGCATGGCTCAGAGTCGGTATTGGCTGGAAAAAGTGCCACACAGGAGTCCAAACTAACGACATCGTCGACACCTAGTTTCCTAAAAAGTTAACAAACTTGAGTTCTTTTATAAATTTTAATCCGTCCATCTTTAGCAACAAATAAAAGTAAATTTGTGTTTATTGACACAATTTGCGTTCTAATAAGTAAATAAGTTAAAACCTTTTTTTATATTTATAGTATTTGAATGACAATTTCATTTTTCAAATATCAGATATTTGAAATTTACAGGAATATCGTTCATTTATAGAAGCATGTTTTTTTGTTACATACAACTTCAATTTATTACATTAAAATTAAAATATTCACAATTAATAATGTTTACAAACCTGTCAGAAATTTGTGTTGAATGTATTGTCGACACAGTATCCCTAATTTGTTTGTCAGTTTTCACTAACCAGTTACACTGAACATTTATAAAATCATCCGGCCTACTGTTTGAATCCGAAGATTCCTCTGGTACAACCAAAGAAGTCGCCATTCTTCTATTTTTATTTCAATATCACGTCAACATTTATGGCAAATTGTTTTCACTTTAATAAAATCTGTAAATAAAAATAAACAATGTCAAAACAAAGCTTCAACGTAACAATTAAATATGAGGTTATCTTGTTTACAAAACTGTTATTATTTGTTTTTTTTAATTAAAAAAATGTTTACCTTTGAAGGTACAATTTGATTTAGGTTGTCAAACAAGACGTGTTTACTTACTTGAACTAGACAACATGTAATGCAAAAATTGTCATCTGTACACAATCAATGAAGCATTTTGTTGTTTACATTATGCGCATCAATAAAGCTTTGATCAGCTTCGATGTAAATAACAATTTATTATAAAGAACATAACAAACGTCTGTAACGTTTCCGAAGCAAACATGCCAGACCGACCTGCCCTCTGGACAAACTGGCGGGAAGATTCCGAGAATTTGAAATTCATCTTTCGGAACAATTATAAACTCGAAATTTTTGCGAAACGAATGGAACTTGAACCGAAAGTTAATCGTTTTTAAGTAAGTGAAATTGTTATACAAGTGAACACAAAATTATTTCATATATTATTCCTCGCCAAATTTGTGGAATGCAAAGTGCAAAATTCATAACATTCAAGATGGCGGAACGGTGCGCAGCAGGAATGCGCTGGAATTTGCATAGTTTCTGGAGTTTTTTGTTTTCGACTTTGCTCTCCAAGCTTTGGCTCCCAAAGTTCGATGACAAATGACAAGTAACCGGTTGGACGAAAATATATTATGTAATTTATAGTTGACAAATTCAGAGAGTGTAAGAACAAACGGAAACTTGTTTTTTGAAATTTGATCTTTGAACTCGTTTCGTTTTCAGGAATTGAAGATGCAGGAGGAAAAAGTTTTGGACGCAGAGCAATGGAAAGTGGAGGCACAGGCGGTGATAAACGATGTGAAAAATCACGTGCAAAAGATAGTCGTTTCTGAAAAGTTGACCAGCAACAACAAATACATCTACTTGAATTTGACAACGCTCGAGGGGTTAGAATTTTGCGTCGAGCTCTCAGGCGCGGGCTTTAAAATAGTCGGTAACCGTCATGACGACACGTCGGACAGGACTGACGAGGCTTTTGAAACGCCCTACAGCTTGTTAAATGTCGTCAGTCCAAAATACAAGGACGCTTTTAGTAACGAACTGCTGAATAAATTGCAGAGTTTGAACGACTCTTCGTAGCCTTGACATATTTTTGTTTTGTCAACAAACTCGCAATCAAAAATACTCTTCAATTTTGGTTTAGTCAAAAAAACAGTATTAAGTATAAAAAATAACTGTACGAAAATGTAATATATTTTTAATAACTGAATTTCTATAACCTTGTATATTTTAATAACTTTTTTTTTTTTTTTTTTAAATATGGATTTCTAAATCGCTTAATATGAAACATGCAACTTTGTAAAATAATCAGATATTTTTTTAATTTTCAATTATAAATTTAACAATACCAACACGTCAATTTTCAACAAATTCTAACTTTCCAGAAAATCAATTATTTTTAACCTGCGATTTCGTATCGAATAATCTTAAAAGTGACATTGAGAGATTAATTAATTCTCGAAGAATGAGTCATAAAATATAGAAATCAATTTAATTAATTATCACTTGAAAAACACAGTTTTTACTGTAATCGCATGTCCCACTTTAAATTCTGGGGAATTAAGAACATGCTACGAAATTCAAATCTGTATTGCATTTTTTTTAATTTGTATCAATTCCACATTCATTTTTTGAGCTACACTTTTAACACGATTGTTTTTTGTTGGTAACTTATTCCGCACAGACGTTTTTTTTTTCTTCCTTTTTTGAAGGCAAAGCTATGGATAAACATTGCTACTAACATTGATAACAATTAATTCCTGAGTTACAGGGACGCCATTGTAGCAACTGTGTTATCATAAATCAATCATTTCACTTTTACAAATCTGAAGGTTGTATAATTTTCGTTGTAGTTCTTAAACTAAAAAGAAAGTCTTCAATTTGGAGATAAATTGTAAATAACATCAAGCCGGCTGTATGTACAATGAATCTTGTATAATTCAAACATTAAAAAAAAACAATACATAATTATTACTGTAATGAATCATTATTTACGAAAAGCCATAATTATATTTACTAAGCACGAATCAGACATCGAAGTGGAATGTATTACAATCGTCAATACATCTTTTTTTTTCAACAAGTTTGTGAGACAACTTCAAGCCGATTGGTCATCTAAAATTACACTTTGAAGAATCTCTAAACGCAGTTTAACAGATGAAATTCATGCAATCAGCTAGACAAATTACTCGCACAAACTTTGTCACGTTTTTTTTTCTCTTTATCTTTTGTCAACCTATATTCGTTTCCGCAAAAACCCTACAGAGCTTGGATCTTACATCGGTCCGATAGATTCGCAGCGATTACACAAACATAATTCATTAACATTAATAATTATGCTATTAAAAGACTTGAGATTAATCGGAAGGGTAAACCAAAACCAAAGTTTAAGAATGTCTTTTTTATGGGTACGTGGGTTTAATGAAACTCGTCAGAACAACAGTCAAGTTCATACAAAAGTACGAAGAACATCGATGACAAATTTTGAAAGTTAAGGTAGTTCTCTTGACTGACAAATTTTTAGGCTTTAAAAAAGAAACTTAAAAATTACTGATAATTTTTTATCTTCACAAAGTTAACTCTTAAATGATTCTTAAAAGAGGTGAAATTCATAAAAATTATTTTCTGTATATCCCAGCATAGACGAATTAAAATCTGAGCTTGAAATAGATATCTTTATTTTAGTGCGTCGGATTGAAATAAAAATGAATAGAAATGGTCATTCGAACGGAATTATACAAATTTTGAAATCATTTCGAAAGAAATGATTATCCCAGAGAACTGCCTTAATAGAACGCCAAAGCTCAAGTCACGAACCTCCGTTAGTCAAACCTTTTAACCTACAAACACGAGGTTGAATGAGACTCGCACTCGTCATCGCAAACTGTTATTTAAACATTCCTTGCAAGGCGCCACCATGTAAATTACAAACTGCATTTTCTTACTGTCTAATATCTTCTTTGACGCGAGTTTTATTTAAACACAACAGATATATCAGTAGCGCACAATAAATCGCTTCACGCCACGTGGAAACCTCGAGCGCAATCGTATTGGTAATATGTCCGACACATTCTTACAGCGGTATCAAATCATAGTTATTAATGACAATTGTAACATTAACATAATAATAATAAGTATTATTATTATATACAGACAGATTATTTACGAAAAACCTACAGTGAAAAATATGTTTGCTTTAGTTTTATTCATCTCTCCCCCTTATCCCGCCTCCGACCTCGACAATTAATTGAGTTTCCTCTTTTTTTCTTCTTTTTTTTTTAGAAAACCGAAATCAAAATGAAAAAATGCTGGGTACTTGTGTTGCCAAGAAGTGTTAGTATTCCGACATTTTACGACTGATACTTGTGGATGTGCATCAGGTTTTGCTTCCTCGCAAAATATAACAATAGTATTGTTTCATCCAATGGAATAATCAGGTTACGGATTGGTGGTTAGCTCATGGACACTTGACCATTTGACAATAATCTCTCGACCGCTGCATTGATGTCACCAAAAGTTGCTATTAAAGCTGCAAACAACATTCGACATTTTAATACAAATCTTAGCCTATTTATCTCAAGATTACACATTTATTTTCATAACAAATTGTTTAACGAAAACAAAATGGAATTAAAAATACCTTGTAAATTTGCATCCCTATTTAAAAAGCCCATAGCCGTTAACTGTTCAAGCTGAGCTCGGTATCTTTCTTCAGGAGGTGGTAGGGGCTGTCCATCAGCTTCAACTCCCTGATTTAGTGCCATTGCCGAGACCTGAATTCAATTGAACAATTAGCAATTCCGTCGGTTGTTTCATTTTTATTCAATTCTCAGCTACGATTTTCAATTTACCATTCGTGCCATAAATTGTGAGAAGGCATCTTGCTGGCTGCTATTTGTGTCTGTTGGTGGTGAGGTTGTGGTTGCACTAGTATTACTTGTAGTGGTTGACGTCGTTGTAGTGGTCGTGGTTCCTGTTGGTGCTGCTGCGGGCATGGTTCTTGGCACAGTCAATCCCAAACTACGATAATAAAGATAAATTAGTTTTGAATTGAATTGGTATCCACACGCTGGCACTAATTTCAACTTGATTTTGTGTATAATTACTACCTTTAAGAGCCAAGGAAAATTCTGTCATATTAATTACCAAAAATTACATTCTTTCACATTTAAAATTCTGAGCATTACTAAATTAATTGCATAAGGAAAGAAACTAAATGTTCCTTAACGTTTGAAAGCCTATTAAACCAGAAGCAGTTTCAACGTTTGACATACTTTTCTACGAGGTCAGGCGCCACAGTTCTGAGCTGTTCCATGCCCTGCTGGATTCTCATGATCGCAGCCAAGGCATCAGGGTTAGTGACGATATTTTGCATCTGAGGGTTCTGCATCTGCTGCAAAAGTGTAGGCATCATGGCCCTCATCTGCTCCTGCATCTGTGGGTTCGACCTGAGAAACGGATTGGCATTGATGACCTGAGAAGCCAGGGCCGGATCGGCGCTCATGGCCTCGAGGACCGTCCGCGTGTACGGCGCGTTCATCATGTTGCGCATAAGTGTTGGGTTCTCCATCATCTGGCTCATGAGACTCTGCATCGAGGCCGAATCAAAGAGTCCACCACCAGTTCCTGCTCCTCCGCCAGAGCTCTCCGTGGGCGTCGAACCAGCAGCCGCATTAGGATTCGGGTTCGCGCTGTTCCACGGGTTCGGCAGCGGGTTCCTGTTCTCCTGACCCTGCTGCGGGTTCTGCGGCGGTTCCTGAGAGTTGCCCTCGTTCAAACTGGTGAAAGGATTTCTCTCATTTGCAGCCGCTGCCAGCATCGGTTCCTGAATTTCCCTGTACATCCGCCGCAGCGCGCTGAACCCGCCGGGGATGCTCTCCAAGTTGGAGAGAGCCCGGTCGTGCGAGCGCATCAGTTCCTGGAGCATGGAGGGGTTCCTCGCTAGCTCTACAGTCTGTCTGAGAAGCTCCGGGTTATTTAGCATGTGACTAATTTCTGGATTGCGCTGCATTAGTTCTTGCATTTGGGGATTAGCTGTTACAAGGGTCCGCATATTTTCTGGGTTACTCATCAAGCTCTGAACCAGGGGGTTGTCTAGCACTTGTCGCATGGTCTCTGGGTTCGATAGCAGTTCTCTTTGCATCACTTGCTGGAGCTCCGCAAAGTTTGATGTGCCCATCCCCAGGTTTTCCATACCCATCAGACCGCCTAGGCTGCCAAGTCCAAATGGAGATGCTCCAATATCTTTAAAACAAAATAAAAACATAAAAATTGTAACACTGGAAACTGTGTGTACATGATATATAATAGTTGAAACATAAAATTATAATAACACTGATGAACATTTTTAATTCATATATACAAATATACGAAAATGAAATGTTTGGTTGTTTGGCAAAGAGAAATTGGTTTTTCTCTTTTGATAAGAAAGTTCAGTACGAAATTACAGCTGATGTTTTGATCTCTGTTCAAAAGAAACCTTACCTATTGAAGGTGACGGTGTTGTGGTCGACGATCTCTCAGATTCTTGATTGTTCTGAGTGCCAGAGGTTCTCGGCGTTTTGATAACAAGGTGCACAGTCAACCCATCCTTCACATTGTGAGCTTTAAGTGTTTCATGATCCTTCATGATTTTCCCAGCGAAAATAAGACACAACTGATCCGGCAGGGCGTTGAACTTCTTCGACACCACATCTTTGAACTGAAAACAGAACAACCAAAAAATGTCAATCTTTCAATTAAAAAATAAAAACCAACTTGAAAAACATCACTTTGCCTGTTTTTATTTTATCAATGCAAAATAAATTGATAAGAAGTCAATTATTGTATTTAAAAAAAAACTGTCGCGTAAATGGACTTGTACAATTTTGTCATTACAATCACAAAGGTATTCCCGGCGTGAGCGTAGAACTTTGTACATTAAATACCATGCACTTATTACACTTCATTGGCCAGGAGAATTGTAACCAACATTTTCCGGCTCGTACGGGTCAATTGTTCTTGTCACCCATCGTACTCGAATATTAACATCATTTCCCTGACCCTTATGAGGTCACACAAAGCCAACTAAAAAATAGAGTCTAGAGAGGGCGGAAAACAAGAGAAATAAAGTAACGGAAGATCGAAACTAAATTATATTCAAGAACATTCTACGCCACACGGAAGAACAACAAATATGATGTCATCAGCGAACGTTCAGTTCGGTCCTTTCGAATTTTTCTTTTGGAATAATTGTTGTTTATAAACAACAAATGTTTATCAACAACTTGGAAATGTTCGATTTGAACGGACACGAGAGACAGGTCCAAAATTTTGGGTTTTTATTCGAGGTTTGATTTACAAGTTTGTTTTCCAAGGGAGTTTATAAAACTTACGGTTTTGATGGTCGCGTCCTCGTCGACCTCGAAGCTTTGCTTATCCTTGGCCGTTTTGACGTTGACGGTGATTTTGTTCTGGCCGTCCTGAGCTTCTGCCATCTTGGATCCGTGTGCGATGACTCGTTACTTTCGCGATCGAAACCGCGAGAACCGATCGCCGAGCGCAAACTGCGACACGCGTCAGAGCGCAGCCAAGTGTTTTCTGCTCGCGCCGTGTCCGGCCTACGAGAAGATCCGCGCACCCTCGTCCAACCAACTCGCACTCTCCACCAGCGAGGTTGCCCCGACTGTTTTGACGCAGGGGACGAGATCTTTTTCGATTGTTGGCCTTTTTTTTCGCCTCACTCTGTCCTTTTTTTTGAGAGAGTACCGCTGAGACGTCACGTAGCGCCGTTGGACTCGGATGACGGGGCGGTTGGTCATTCGTTAGGCGAGGTTCATAACTTTGCTTTCAGCCTGGGTAGAGGGAGACAGTGTCGCTGTCTTTGTTTAACTTGTGAGTCAGAAAAAGAGGGGGTAATGTTTTCTTCTAACTGATTAGATAAATGGGTATTGATTTTTGATTATTTGATAAGAAATTTAGACTCTTAGGTTTCGAAATTTAAAAACACTTATTACTAATCATCAACCTTGATAATAGCAATGATAATAACACATATAGAAATATACTTAAAATTAAATGTAAATAATTAATAACATCGGTGGAATCTGAAATACAGGTTTAATTAAATTTATTCAGTTCCAATAAATTAAAATTACACCAATTTTGAACAAAAAAAAGATGAGGTAACATTTTCAGAACTTAAACATACTTTTTTTTTCTTGTCCTGTAAAAAATATATGTTAGCGAGAAAAAAAAAACAAACAGAAATAATTTGGTTGACAAAAAGATTAAACATTCTTGATCGAGAATAAAGAACCAAAATGTTCGTGTACATTCAAAAATAAACTTTCTTTTATCTTGGAGACATGATAAAAATATATTCCTTTTCTAGTTTAAAATAAATTTTTCTCTGAAGATTAGAAAAGTTATCTATTAGTAGAAAAAAAAATGAAAAAAAAAATGAACAAGCTACAGAGTGAAAACCAAAAAAAAATGAAATTCAGTGCACAGCTGATTTTTGTTTTTATTTTGGAAACTATTTGGTTTCCGTTCTGTTTTGGTGTTGAGCAGCAGACCACGATGGTTAATGGGCATCACTGATCTGTCGCAGTCGATGACTTTGGAGCCACTATCGATCTGCAATGGTTAGTTTTATTGATCCAAGCTTCTCCTCGTGTCTTGCTTGGATCTTGGGAGGTTCGCTTCATCAATACCAATTGGTTATTGGCAAATTATCGCTTGTTGCTGACAGAAATCATCGTCGAGTTATTTGCATACGTTCAGCCGTGACTTTTGCTCGATGCTTTCCATTTGGTGTGAAATACCTGAACGTGCTCAATATTAATCCCTAGAAAATAAATCAAATTTTAGTAAGTCTTCTTTTTAAAACTGTCAATACAATTTTTTTTAGAAATAAAGATAAATATTAATATTAAACATTTCAATCAAATTTATTTAGATTCAACTACCTGCACTTTTAGCAAGAACCTCAGAATTAGCAATAGTAGCTCTGGCCTGTTCATTGTTTGACTGATTGTTGTAGCCGAGCAAAAGGGTAACCACAGGAGACTCCACACCATCAGATTGAAAGTTGATGGTCTTTTGCGTGAGGTAGTAGCAACATTCAATTATCTGAAAGTAGATCCAAGATTCCCGTTCCTTTGGTTTTGGTCCCTTGATGTAAGGCAGTGGCAGTCGCTCGTTTGGTCTTTGAGCTTTCAGGAATCTCGAACCTCTTTCTAGCTGTGTCTCTAACCATCTTGTTGCCTCTCTAGCTTGGGCACTGCTGCGTTTCACCTCGTCCAATGTTGAAATAACTACAATTTTCAAAATTCATTAGTTCGTGATTCATCAAAGTTATACTATTANAATTTTTTTAAAGAAACGAGCAAATAATAAATATACAAAAATATATATANCTTTTTTAAACATGAAAAACTATTTCGCACCTATGCTGGGAATCACTACGACAAATTTTTTCGAATAAACAAGCCTCTTGAGAGTTGGCATGAATTTCACCAAGACCTCATGATCAGGGACCAAAAATGGCGGCATTAATTTCGAATCCAATCTATGCTCCAAAGCTTCGACTTCAGCCTGCAGCCAAAGAGTGCCCATATTTCGCATCAACTTTCCCTTTTCTTCCTCGATATTAATCCTATCCATAAAACTCTGTTCTGTCTTCTTGATCCCATCTGAAAGAGTTTTTTCAGTCATCCCAACAGTTGGACTCATCATCGCAGTACTATCAGCACTGGCAACTTGCTCTGCCATATCATTGGCTATATCACTCATGTACTGCACAACATCATTCGCAGCCATGAAGTCATCCGCAACTTCCTCCTCGACCTCCTTAACAGGTTCGTTTACAATCTCCGTTTCCACTACACGAAACAATCTGCTTGATGAATCAAAAATTACACCACTATGATCCGTGATGCTACACAGATACTTGCCAAAATCAACCATTTTTAAGATCCTCATCAGTGCCTCCTCTCTCGGATTGAACTTCACATTCAAACTCTTTTGCCAATCAAGATCCTTGTGAACATTTCGAAAGATGGGAATCCCTCTTAATTCCACGTCTTCCGGCAGAGCAAGCGAGTGAGAAAACTCCAAAGCCTTGTCAACGCTGGTGTAGATCTCCCAGCAGTTAAAATTCTGCTCAAGTGCCTCCTTTTTCATCGTGCTCCAGAGTTTGGGAACGTCAAAGTTAATCAGATTGATGAGTTTGCAAGTTCTCTTGATGAGCGAACTGGCACTTTTAGCGCACCGTTTAAGAACTTCGGGCTCGCTTATGAGCCAGTCGTAGCAGATCTTGATGGAAGCGAGCATGCCATTGGTGGAAACGACGTCAAGGATCTGCTGGGGCTTGAGCTGTGATCGGATGTACGAGTAGCGTTTGACCGGTTCATCCAGGTCTTCGCTTTGGTTTCCCTCGACGCTTAACTGCTGCGCCTTCTCCTCGAGTTCTTTAAGTTCTTCTTCGTCATCGTCTTCGCTGGGGTCCGACATCCCGTCGCAACTGAAGGCATCCTCGCCAGTCTCAGAGATGTCGGAATTAATGTCATCATCCGACAGACCGAGAGGTATTCCATTTTCCACATCGCTTGCATCCGAATCCGAGCTGTTTATGCGTCTACGAGAGCGACGCAGTTTTGTCAGCAAACTCCTGGCCTTGTGTCGTGCAGAGTATCTCTTAGAATTACAATTCACTTCTGATCCATTCTCTGGTTTTTTCTCTTCCTCATTAACAAGCTCGTTGATTTCATAATCCTCAATCTGAAAATCCTTTGCCGTCAATTTGGAAACGCCCATGAAAGATTTTTGGATGTCCACAGTTACAAATTGTACGAGCTGAGACAGGAGAGCCAGGGTGAAAGCAGTCGCCCCCTGAACCTGGATCAAATCTTTCGACTGCAACTTTGTGATGTACATCAAACAGATTGAAACGATTTTGAAGACCATCTCGTCGGAGATAACTTCAGGCTTGGTGGTTTTGATCTGCTTGAAAAATGATGGCGAGTCGGATTCAGAGTCTACGGAAGGTTCCAACTCAAGACAGATCTGTATATCGTTTAAGAGAGCCTGGAATGAGAAATGTTTGTCAGTTGTATCGGTTTATGCAGATAGTTGATTGCAGAAAGCGAAAAAATTTGTTTTTGTACTTCAGAAATGACCTGTGATTCCTGGTTGATCTTTTTGATGTTGGGTTCTTCACTGTCCCAAAGTTGTAAGAGGAAAAGAAGTCTTGCGATGCAGCGGTGGAGAACCACCTCTTCATTTCCAGTGAATGAATGCATTGTGATAATTCTTTTCAGATTGCTTTCGGCACCTTCAAATGTTCCTGGACACATCATGCTAAAAAACAAACATCCAATGGTATGAAATTCTGAATCATCAAAGAAATCAGAAGAAAAGAGATTGGCAAATGACGATAATGAAATCGGTTGATGAACGTTAAGTTAAACATTGAAGATATAAATGTTTACCATCTTAGATAGTGATAAGCAGCATCGAGACCATAATTTTGACTTCCAGCGACAGTGCCCAGCTGATTGTGAGGCATCCCGATGGTATGGTCGATGTAATTGGCCATTTTGTAATAACGAACAGCCATCAGCCAGTGGATCCAAAGGGGATCCAAGTCCAATTTATACCGAGCCAGATCTCCAATACAAATCAGGCTCCGATGAATAAAACGCAGAACAGCTTTTTTACATTCTTCACTATCTTTTCCGTTTTCTTTGGTGCTGGATTTGGTAGTCAGCTGTAAATTGAAGTTGAAAGTTGAGTTTTGATTATTAGTTCCATGAACTAAGAACATTTCCTTACTGATTTCCTAGACTTGTGAATTAATTTACAAGATGAATTATTTATCAAACAAATTATAAGCCACACTTACAGCATTATTGATCAAACCACTTTGTTTGATAGTGTACTTTATATCAGGTGTATCAATAATTTCCAAGTTGTGTTCCAACTGCAATCCCAAAATCAGGTGGTTGTAAAATCCAACTCCACCAGACAGATGAAGGGACACCATTGCTTTTTCTGTGTCACTCCATATGTTGCCCTGGAAGTCATTTTTTTACATAAATAAAACTTTCATTTTTTTTCATAGTAAATTTTACTTTTCTATATCTAGGATATATATATATCCTAAAATTTCAATGAATACATCCTTTCTACAAACTTTGTAGCATTTATTGTTTTCAATGAAATGTAAAAGTTTACCTTTCTCAATTTCTTAGCTGCGCAAAACACTTCATAAAATCCCTTTCGCCAAAGAAGTTCTTCGATTTTTCGCCCATGGCCCTGAAAATCTTGATAGATCAATTTTTCGCAATAATCTCGCAATTTTGCTCGCAGTACTTCCTGTGAGGATGTGAAAAGATCTGTCACAGTTCTCCAATTGCTTTTTTCATCCTCTATTTTTTTGGCTATGTCATTGACGCCTCTGAAAATTACCAACATCAAAATTAAAATAACAATTTTTACTAATACATAAAAATATTCTTACATTTTACAGAGATATTATTTGTTATTTATGAAAAATTACTTATCAAATTTTATTACACAGCTTACGTCATATGAGTGTCATTGCAAGAAATTTCATCATATCAAATATCATAACATTAATTCTGATTTTTTTAATTAATCAGACTCAAATTTTATCTTTACTACTATTAATTCATGCTTTTTAATTTTGTTAATTAATTTTAATTTAATTTTAACAATTATAATGTTGATAAATAATAAACAAAAGAATCAAAATCGAAATGAAATTATACAAAATTGTTTTTATATTTTGTTTGCACCTGTAAAGACGCCTCATTTTATCCAAATTGTCCATGGTGTCGGTGACAGTCGTTGGATTATAAATTCGCTTCATCCTTGCCAAAAGTATCTTATCAGACTTTGAACTTGTGTTGAAACCGTCAGAGAATGTTTACTACTGGCATCACACCTCATCTAAAACCGAAATCTACCTGAAAATTCAAAACCTGTTATTCCAGTCGACCTGCAGTAGTAAACAGAAAAGGTCCTCGGACCTGAGAAAAGTCAAAACAAGCAGCAACTTACTGTCGATCTTTCAACCCATGAGTCGTACTCCAAAAATAACCTCACAATTACAGTCACCCGACAATTAACCAACAGTTTGAAATTGCTAACAACCAGGAACAACTGCACATTTTATTCGCACGGAATGTGCTCGGACACGAGTTGTTCCAATCTTTGTTTGTAGGTTAGGGCAATTTTTTTCATTACCATTCGAGATTGCATGAAAAAACATGCGCGATGAAAAATCTCCACATTACGTCAATGAACGATTTGCAAAAAACTGACTGTCTGACCGCGGTTCATGGATGATTGTAACTCTTCTAGAGCTGTGTGTGCTGTGTGTGTGTGCTCGAGAGTGAAAATCAAACCAATGAGTATTGAGGTTCAACAGAAATCAAGATGGCTGCTATTCAAATTTCACTTTTTTGGTCAATTTCATTTGAATGAGTTATTTTTAAAACAATTTCAATAATTTAATCAATTTGGTCAATAAAAAAATTTCAGTCTTAAATAATAAATAGAAAATTTAACCAATTTCTATAGTCAAAATAAGTTTATCAAAAAATCATTTATGGAAATAAGTTTGAATAAATGTAATAATTATTTAACTATTTGTTTACAAATTTACAATTTTCGAACAATATTTTAAATATAATTTTAAATTCAAAATTTTCACGCCAAACTGTGGCGCATGCGCGTCGCGTATTTAGTGCGCGTATTTTTTAACTTAAATTAATGGTTGAAATTATACACTGTGTTGGTTTTTACAAAAATATGTTTATTATGGTATGTTCATTTTTCACTGTGTCTGATTTTACTATGTCTGTTTCCAATTGTCATTACGCATAGTGTTTGTTTTTACAGTGTGCGTTTATCACCCGCCCAATAAAATGTTAAAAATTGTTTTTTTTTCTTTGGAAAATATTCTGTAAGAAATTTGAGTTTGAATTTCTGTAACACGGGGGAAGAAACTCGGTATAACCTAACCTCAAAACGAACCTTTAATTTTAAAAGGTTGCCAGCTTACATAATTATTCAAAAAAATGAATAAATAAAAAAATATCATTCAAAACAAGAAGAACAACTTTAATAATTGAATAAGAAAATTCATTCAAACTTATGTAAACTTATTATTATTTTTGATCACTTTGAATTCTCACAATAAAAACAAAAAATAATAATTAGCCAATACATTTTTGAAAGAATCGTTGAAAAATGTTTATTTATTATGATAAACATTTTTTGTTTTTTGAATTTGGAAGAAATTGTGCAAACGAAATTGAAGTTAACTTTAGGTGGCAACAGTGGTAAACAACCCCGATGGGCAGGCATTTTAAACTTACGTCATCTGGCTCGTCCCAACCAAACAGTGTCGATCAAACAGCGCTTTTTGGAGGCGACGCTCTTTCTACAACTCGCGTTGCATTGACGTTCAAATTCACATCGAAACAGCTTGATTGATATCGATTCGGTTAAAGCCAACCCAGTCTCGGATAAACGAGATGGTCTTGAACAATGTGTCAAACGGACAACACAAATCGCTGTTAGAGAAGTATGATATCCTCGTTGAAAACATCTCCTACGAATACATAACCGATTGTGGAAATGCTCGAGAACTTGAAAATATAATTCGAATTTTGAGGTAAGACTTCGTCACACTTTTTCGAACCAATGAAAAACAAACAAACAAACAAACAAAAAAGTGCTTCATAATTATTGTTTTTATATTTTGCATTGTTTATTTTTCGTTAGTCCAATTAGACAAATTATTTGTTTTAAATTTTGATATGATTTTTAACTTGAAATGTAAAATGTATAGGTCTGGAGAAGAAGGGTACTATCCAGATCTGCTTAAATTTGCCGAAAACAAATTAGCAACTTTGAAACCGAACAGTTTGCTGTTACAATATGACAGGCCGCTTGTTTTCAAAGATTCGTTGCCCCTCGAGGAGCGCCAGATCATTGACAGTGAGCTGGAAAATTGGATCGAAGAGATGAAAATCAGAGAGAGCAATTTGTGCGAAGAAAAAATTGTCCTCAATGACAATCATGACTCGTTGTTACCGAAAATACGAAACGTCAATGAAAACAAAGTATGAGAATATCATTTGCACGTTATTTGCAACAATCAATCGTGCACTGTTTTGCTCATCTGATTTTGTTTTGAATTGTTATTTTCATTTCTCACTTTTTGAAGTGACAGAGATGTTTAGAAAATGCTCATAATAACCAACATGTTAGTGTCCTGAAAACGATTTTTTGTTTCCAATTTTTCATACTGATATGTTTGTTTTATCATTTTTAGCAAAAGATCGTGAAGAGCGTGAAAGAACCAACAAAGATGAAGAAAATATCGTCGTGCGATTATGCTGCTTGGGATAAATACGACGTGGACACCGAATTGAATCGGATAGAACTGCAGGAACAGCAGAACCAGATCCAGGCCAAACGTGCTCAACAGGAAAAAAAAGATCGAGAGGAAAAATGCAGGCAGCTGATCGAAGACGAAATAAAAAACAAAAGTATGACAAATTATCTAAACGAAAAATAACATGTTCGCTTTATTTTTTGAACATTTAAAATTTTGTACAATTTTGAAAAAATTGTATGAATGTTTTAATAGAATTCTAATGTTTTCTGCTTTATTTTTTACCAAACTATTGATTCAGTTGATTATAAAATAATTCAGTTGATTCTAAATAATGTACAAAAATATTAATAGATCTTTAAAGTTTGATTTATAAATAAATTATAATTTTGCAGTTTGTTTGACGAGTACGGAGCTGAAAGCGATGGCTGAAGCTGAAAGAGTAAAAGGCAACGAGGCTTTCAAAGCTGGCGATTATAATCAAGCTTTAACATTTTACAATGCTAGTCTGGCTATAGATAGTAACATTATAGCTTATAATAATCGCGCCATAACACGTAAGTTGTATTCAAAATCTCAATTTTAAACATGTCTCATACAATGGTAACAAATATTTTTGAATGATTTTTAAAGAGTTCATTGAAATTGTTTGTTTCTTTTTTCAGATATCAAACTGAAAAACTTCTCTAGTGCTTACAAAGACTGTTGTATAGTTCTTGAAGTAGAGCCCAATAATGCAAAAGCACTTCTGCGAAGGGGAACAGCGCTTGAAAGTCTAGGAACAAAGTCAAAGGTGAAAATAAAATGTTGCAATTGAGATGAAATTTGTTTTCCGATTGATCTCTCAGGCATTAATTTATTTTTGTCTTTCCCAGGCCTTGGAGGATTTTGAGGCGGTTGTAAGAATAGAACCGAACAATAAAGAAGCGAAGCAAGCCATTCAGAGACTAGGTGGTGTCGTGCCCAAAAGAAGCGCTCGGTATATACGTTAAAAATTAATTAATTTTGTACTATTTTTGTTATGAATCAATATTATGATTCGATTGGTATTAAAAATATCAAAAAAATATGATCAATGGTTTCAGGATGAAGATTGTCAACGACAACCAGGATTTTAAGGAAAAAGAAAGTGCACTTATTAGGCTTCCTTTTTCGTACTACAGGAATCTATCATACGTTGATTTATTTAATAATTGTTATTGCTCAGCACTGCCAACGAGCTCTTATCACATTTATCCCTCTTCTCATCCTAGAAATATACATTGCATCTTGGGTGAAAAAGTTGAAGGTATTCTTTTTAAATAAAAATCTTTTTTTTTTATTCAATTTTTATTGGCGAAAAGAAAATTTTTTACATGAATTTTGGAATGAAATTAAAAAATGTTTCAGCAAAAAGACTTCGTGATCTCAGAGCTGCTAAAGAAAAGACGAAACAACAAACGAACAAATCAAAGATCGAATCGTCCAATCAGCAGAACAACAATTATTTGGTAGTTAATAAAAATTTCGAAAACAACAATAATTGCGTTGAAAAACCGACAATATCAAGTTCAAAGACGGAGAATCGTGAGGCAAAACCGAATCAGGAAAGAAATGAGCAAGAAACAAAGACTGTGAGAAATAACGACAATGAAACGTCGAAGGAAAATATCGACAAACCACGTAACATGCTGAATATGATAAATGACTTTGATAGGCAGGTCAAAATCAACGACACTCTAGATACTGACGTAGAAATGAAGGAATGTAACAATAATTCGGATAATAACAACTGCGACTACGAGTACTTGAAGAACAAGGTAAAATTTCACTTATAACATATCTCGTTACGTCAAATTTAATTGAATGTTATAAGAGAAAGATTCATTTCCAGATCCGTTCTCCGTTCGAGTTTTTGCGGGTATGGCAGTCTCTGAAAAAAGACAATTTCTTCAGTCAACATGCGAGTTTGTTACGTTCCTTAACCCCTGATGAATTTATCAAAGGTACAGAAATAACGAAAATGATAAAAAATGTTGAAAAAAATTGATAATCCGGATCTTGTTAGAAATTAATTATTTGATTTTTTACAGTTGTAGGAAATAATATGGACAGTGATATGTGGAGCATAATAATAAAGTGTATGAAGAATCATTTTCTCCGAGTCAAAGATATCGATTTAATCATCGGGTATCTGAGTTCTTTCCGTAAATTAAGTCGATTTGAAATAACCGTTATGTTCATGAATGAATGTGATAAACAAGGTAACTACATTTCAACAAAAAATGTTCACAACTTAAAATTTGTATAGATATGAAAATGGGGAACTAACATTGTATCTTATATTATTTCAGATCTTAGGCAAATCTTTGATTTTGTACAAAGCCACCGACACAATGATCTCGACAAAATTCGTCCAACGTACGAATTTCAAGTCTAGGATGAAACAAAAAACCACCTTAAAATTAAGATAATTAAATTGGCAGCTACGAGGATACCAGAATGACACCAACATTGTCCAACTAATGAATTAATAAAGTTCAATCAGAACACTAATGAAATGACGGCCAATGAAATATGAAATCCTGTCATAAAAACCGTATCCCCATAGCTGTCATTTACTAGCGCGGTGTGAATTTTATTTCTTGCGAATAATGTAATCAAAAATTTAGAAAAAATTATAATTTAATTCTTCATATTTACAAAACTGTACATTTACACCATACAATAATCATGTCGTCACTTTTTACATTACGTTTTCACAATCGAATGCTAATTAACATGCAGTTTTACATTTGTGCTTGTTGGTTAATGAAAATATGTATTTTAGTGATCGCAACGCGCGTCGTTCGTCTGTCATATGTACCTTAGAGCTTCGTATCCGCACATGAAAAGCGTACAAGCATCGGAGGAGAATTTTGAGAAAAAATCGTCAAATCGAAATAGTCCGTTTGATCCCGACATTCACGAACAATCGCCATACAGTCAAACAATAGTTTCACTTATGTAACATTTTGTACAAAATTCGCGGCGCGCTCAGTTGGTCTGCGGCCTAACTCATAATTTTTCCGAGCTCGGTATCTCGACGATGCTACCGATGCTGCAACTCGAGCTCTTCTTGGGTTGCCTCGTGTTGCGAAAACTGCCCGACGTTCTAGTGCTCAGCCTGCCCTGTGAACATGATGAATTTTAATCGATTAGGTTTCTTTTTTAAACAATTTACTTTGTACATTTAATTTAATGCGAATGGTCAAACTGTTAGCCGGATCTATGAAGTGTTCAGATGTATGTAAGTGTTGATGTAGGTAAACGATGTTAGGCTCTCGAATATTGTATATTTTATATGAAATAAAAAAAGGCTTGCAAGGCAAAGATCATTCTTTGTACCTGAAAAGCTTCCAGGGACCTGGTGGCTTTTCTCGTGGTCGTTCCACCGCTACCATTTCCATTTTCATGGGACTGTTCGCGTCTTCGGCAGAGCTTCACGAAGCACGACCGAAAGTTCTCCGGAAAGATCCCGTACAGGAGTGGATTGACGACCGTATTGAGCTGTGCCGTGATTAGAGCGTAGATAAAATGATGTGACCTAAGAAAGAAATTTGTGTCGTCCGTCGGACGTCTGCCGTCGATGTAGATGAGTAGCATGACTACGGTTATTGGCAGCCACATCACTAGAACTGCTACCACCTTCAGCAGCAGGATCCGAACCACTCGCAAGTGTTTGTGCAAGCGAATCTCCTCGTGCTGTGACAAACTTCCTGCACGTCCTTGACGGCCGGAAACTGACGAGGCGGATAATTTTCGTCCGGCCCAGGGTACCAGAGTTCCTACAACTGACAGTTCGGAATCTCGACGTCCTCCAGTTCCCGCATCCAAGCCCTAAAAACATTACAATTTTCAATGGCTTTCACATGATAAGGAAAAATTTGTATACTGAAGAAAATAATTGTTAATGTCGTTCTATTGTTAATTATTTTGAACTGGCTTTTTCAGGTTTGAAACAAAAGTTACCTGAGCAACGCAGGAGACAGCCCATCGATTCCTCGTGTCCAGGATCCTTTTAAAAATTCGTTGATAATGATAAACAAGCAATCCCATTGGGACCAAACACGCCAGGATAATAATCGGAATTGTAAAGCAGAGGGAGAGATTTAAAACGTCGTTTTTCGGAAAAACAAGTGTACAAATTGTACAACCATTTTCGGTCTCCTGGAAAAAAAGAGTAGAGAAAAAAATCACAATGTTTAATTCGTTCATATTGTTTGTTCGCGCGAGAGGGATTATTTGAAGTGGAAAATGTGCCTTGTGAAAAAGGGATAATTAAATTCAATAGGGAACTTGAATTACCGTTTACAACGAGAAAATTAATATTTGTTTCAATGGCGCATTACAATAATTGATTTTACAAAGGAAGCTACACCGAGCAAACATTGTCAGTGCGTTAAAACGAAAATCAATAAAGTGATACAATGTGTTCATAAGCAGCGTCCTCAGGATCGACGCATCATTTTACATTTTCCAACGAGTTTTCTACTGATTGTAAAAAATAACGTATTTTCAAGTACATCGTCAACGTAGGACACTCTTGAAACGAACAATTGCGAAGAGAATTTCAAATAGAAATGTAAAAAATTTTACAGTTTCGAAACAATTGTAAATTAATTCATGATGAACATTTAACGCGTTTAAATTGTTCTTATGTAAAAAAATTCTTCCAGTCGATTATTTTCCGAGTATTTATATCGTAGAATAAAAAGGTTGATTGATCGTTTAAACGACGAACAAATAAAGTTGCGAGGAAGGAGAGAAAGATTTTTCATTAACTCGATCGGGATGGGAGGACATAAAAGGTGGAAGTTGGTGCAAGTTACCTTAATTTGAAACCAAAAAGCTGCTGGTAAAAAAATTGACGAAGCAATAAGCCACGTGATAACGCTGGCCACGAAAACCCGGGGAGCTGTTAATGTGCTTCTGTAAGGTGCCACCGCCAGACATCTGTGCCTGTCCATCGAAATGAGCGTCAAAGTCCAAAGAAGAACAAATCCGCAGACAAACTAAAACAAAAGTGACAACAATTCTTCGCAATTAGTATTATTGAACGATTGAATTGAATTGTTAATCAATTAATTTACTGTTTTAATTAAAATTGTTCATAAATTATTCGTTTGACATTAAGCTGGAACATGCATCTTTATAAAACAGATATTTTTGTGATTTTCATTTATAATTGAGTGGTTTGAAGGCAAAAATAGATATCTTAACTTGCAAACTTCGAAAAATATAAATTCTTAAGCTAACAACATAATTTTTTACATATTAAACTGTTTTGTCATTAATTAAATTTTCGAAAATTTTACTCATTCATTTTTTTCATAAATGTAATAAACTCACTTGAGATGCCAAATTTTCAAATAAAAAAGTTGTCCAAATACAATTACAAAAGCATTTTTTGTTAGTTTTTTTCTTAATCAAAATTTCTTCTCTGATTTGAGATTCGTTTTAAAACTTTTCATGTATTATTTATCATTTTGAAACAACACATTTTTTTGTTTTCGACTGTACAGCATGTTCCATTTTAATGAAATTATTAGAACCTAATCGACAGTTACTATCAATTTAAAGGGAGATGTGAAAAGAAAAAAAAGTTATATGAAAATAATTCACTCAATTATTGGAAATTTGTTGCTGTAAAAAATGTATTAATTAATGAACAAACATGGAGAATGTCGAATGAAGTTAATGTAAATGAAAATGTGTTGAAAATTTGAATATCGCGTTGAGAATCAATTCGGAAGTGTTGATTAAGTCAAGATGCTGCATCGTAGATAATTGAGATATTCGTAATTTCGTAGCAAGCGTTGCTGGACCACTTAAACTTTACACCTCCATCGACTTTAATATATCTCGTTTCATAAATCTCAGCTATGATTCGTCAAGGAATATGAACATGATTAAAGAGCACACACTTTTGACACGTCTTTAAGAGCCTTCGTACACTAATTAGTAAAGTTCTCGCGGGGACCCATCTGACAAAAGTTTTGCACTTTAACGGCTCTGTATAGAAAACCATGACGACACGTTATCAGAATCAGATAATATGAGTTAGCAGGATGGGAAAGAGGAAATGAGTATAAATAGAAAATCAATGATCATTACCCCGCGTTGCCAATAATTACATAATTAATTTACAGTCTATTCAGGGTGTGAATCTTAATCGTCCTTGTTCTCCATGAAACACAGTTGGAATGAAAAAATTTTTTTTTCCAACTTTGTGTCAGAATTATTACAATTTTTTTGTTTTTATAAAAATTTACTCCTCGGTTAAATTGTAAATAAAATTGGAATAACATTTTATTGACAGTTATTTTTTTAGTTGGTTGATTAATAATTTGCTTTGTTCGGAGGGCTTGTTTTTTTATCGGTATTTGATTTCATCTATTTTTGCCTTCTGTTTCGGTGGAATCGAAAAGTGTCTCACAATGAAAATATGTTGCTGACGCTCTGAATTATTTTCTCTGCCGGTCGATTGCAGTTTCTGAGAAGCCAAAGAGGCAAATTTAAATTTGTCAAACGGTAATTGAAAGAAACGATGGGGAATTTAAATACCTTTTCAAGAGATTGTCAAGTTTTGCGTGGATCAGCAATATGATGAAAAAAAATTTTCTTTCTTTCTTTCAGATTTACAATTCTAACATTATGAGACAGATCAATTATTTTTAGACCAAAATTTACAAAACATATTGATGTGTCACTACTTGTTTTTCAAATTGCTACAATTCTGTCAATACAATCTCGTCCGTCTCTGTAAAAAAGTCAAGAGAAAGTCAATAAATAAAAAAATCGGAACATTTTGTAAAAAGCTTGTCCGTAAATGTTTTATTTACAATCGCTAGGATTCAAACTTCGGCAATCGAATTTAGCCCGCAATTTTCGTACGAAAAATATGAAGAATAATTAATGACAAAAAAAACCACAGTTCGGCAACAGTTTTTAAAATGTTATCAAATATTCATCAGCGTTAATATGCAAATGCACACATGGCGAACCATTCAAAGCCCTTGATCACCAGCAAAAGAGACAAATGTCACGTTTGTGTTTTTGTAAATTGCAAACTTTGTTTTTTTATCAATACCATTTGAAAGGAAAGTTTCTAAAAATGAAAAATTTCAAATAGAATCTCAAACCAGTGAGAAAATTCAGATTAACACATAAAATAATTTGATCAAATTATAATCGACCAACTCAATAAGAGGAGAACGAAATCAAATAATTTATTTTAAAACTAAAAACTCATTTTAAGCAAAAAGGATTTGAATTTCAATCGATTAGTTTAATAAAAAAGAGAAAAAAAAATCATCAAAAATTGTGTTTTTCAAATTATAATTAATTACATTAATTTCTATATGTTTTATAACCAATTCCGTAATATGTTGTTAATATATATCTGATTAACCTTTTAACACCACTTTAAAATTTGTTTTATCAGTAACTGTTTAAAATTGAATCATGTGTACTTTTGTTGGTCATAAATAAATTGGTAAACTCTGAAGAAGTTTCAAAAACTCGGATTCCAGATATTTGATTGGGAAAAATTGTAAAAATCTACGTCTTGTGTATATCTATATCATTGTTTTCTATTTCTAAATTAAATTTTTTAACTCTGAAATAATTAGTGTTTCCCAAAATTTAACTAATACCCGTTTTTATTAGTAGATTTACAATTTAAGGATGTTATTCGATCCTACGGGACTCAACATAATAACCATTTAATGAACATATTACCCAGAGGCAACTTTGTTTGTTTTGATACTTCTATAAAAATATTATTCATTTTTATGTAAACAAAGAAAGCACTTGTTCAAAGAATACTGTTAAATAAAAGAAATTCAACGTTTTTAGTAATAATTTGACTAGCTTTTAGTAATCGCGTGGAAGCGAGCGGAATAAACGCGGCAACACTGCAATCGCGCGGGAAAGTCGTCTGCTTCTGTTTACATTTTTGATCAGCAAGCATGAACGACTCAAAATCGGTTGATTATCACAGCGCAAAACTTTCGTTCAGAAACGTTAAAGGACAGTTTTTAAGTAAAGGAAAAGTGAAACAAAGAGTCAGGATTCTGTGTATCCCGCGCTCTCATTGGTCGGTTTACAAAACACTGTTGCCAAGTCGGTAATATCGTTCTAGCTGTCGTAATTTAATGCCGGAAGTTTCATTTTTAATCTAAATTATCTTAAAAATGGACCAGGATTGCCTACTTTTTATCACCGGTATTCGAAACATTGGCATCTCATTTATAATTACGTTGTTTTTTAGCACTGTGAATAACTTGTAAGGCATTAAATTTCATTGCCAAAACTGACAAAGTCCTAAGCTCGCCATAAGCGTGCGTGTAAAGTGACTCAAAAATTCCACATTTCAAAGTGTGATTTCTCAAAAAGTAAGCAAGATTGCCCAGTTTTTTATGACGGAAATCGATAGAGCATAGTTCAAAGATTAATTAACAATTGAAAATTTTCAATTTTGCACCATTCACTATATTCCAATAACATCCTTAAATCAACAAAAATATCTTACTATTTTGAAAAGTTGCACATCCTATTTCAGTAGGACTGAAAAAAGGGACAAATTCATTTTCAAAATGAGGATTGAATTAAGAACAAAAAACATTAATTAGCGTGGCTAGTCAACGACTTTTCATTGGGACAAAAATTGCAATTAAACGAAAATTGAAGAAAGCCAACAGACTTAATATCGATCCGAGCGCAGCAGGCATCTATAATTATGAGATTTTGTTTAAAAATAGCTCGAATTCTCATTACAACAAAATGAATTTGGTTTCCGCGAGTGGGGCAGGTACGTCCGTAAGTGTCAAATTCATCGAACCTGCGCGCTATTATTAGTCGGCCGACACTCGCGCCTCAATCTGGGCTGCGTTGCGCGATTTCGGCAGTTATCGATCGGCACCGTAATCATCTCTTTGAAACTCTCACGGCCGCGCAAATCAAGATTCAAGAATTTTCAATAAGCCGCTATTTACATTTGCTATCAGAAAAAAGAAGCTCCTTATATTTCTCCTTTTATTTTTCTCCTCTTTTTTTCTTTCCCTTTTTTTCAAAATCCAATTATCTCCTCCTGGAAAAAGAATGCGATCGCTCTTTAATATCGGCGGTGTTTAAAGGTTGATTATCGCTGGATTATCTTCCCGCTTGGTTTATTACGAGGTTTATTTTAATTGAACATCTTATCGAAATTCTCTTCTCCCAATGCAAACAATTTTCACTCAAAAGATGATCTCCGAATATAAATTTTACTCCTACGACGAAAGGAGATAGTAATTTTCAAAAATGCAATTTTCTTTTCTTCAAAATGTCGAGTCATTTTTCAGTTGTCAAAAAGAAACACTTTTTTTTTCTAGAATTTACAATGAAAATCTCATATGGTTCAGTGTAACATTTTTATGTTAAATATTAAATTTAGTAGATTTATCTCGCACGTCATTTTGCCAAACAATGGATCATGATTTGCGTCCATCGAAAATTTGCTGTCAACTTCACAATGCTACTACCTGTCATTTATTTCTATAAAAAATGTCAGGTTGGATCTAGAATGATATAATACACATTGTAGCGAGTTTTTTACTTGTTAGTATAGAATCAAAGTTGACTTTCATGGTAGTAATATCGTTTATATAATATTTCTTCTATTTTTACTGAAATAATTTTGTTTCTTAATTTTTTTCTTAAATTATAGAATTATATGATGTTTGATAGTTTGATAAATTTGTTTAATTGTAGGATTGAACCTATGAAACATTATTTTGTTGTTTTTTAGACATTTTTGTGAAGTGTGCCATCCATGGGTACCTTCCCCTAAGTTTTGTATCGGAGTAAATAATTCCGCTTGGAGGGTGCTTTATTTCAGAGTACTCCGAAGTAAGTGATTGCGAGTCGATAACAAAAAATGGGACGAAACTTTATTCCGAAAACTTTCGAGTGCATATACTTCATACAAAAGCTGTGTTTGACGGTTTTATTGCATCTCTATCATTTTATATAACCTTTTTCTGATAAAGTAGTTCATAAATAATTATATCAATTTCATTTCATTAAAAAAAATTTTTTAAGGTGGGGTATGCAACTTTGTAAAATAGTCGGATATTTCTGTAGTTTCTAAATCTATCCAAACATCACATCTAACGCCAAATTGTTTATAGTAGTTATGGAAAAAAAAATACAAATCATTTATAGTTAGTTAAAATTTGAAAGTTTTTGAATTTAAAAATATAACACCTGAATCTATAAAAATTACCACTTTTGATGTTCAGTCAAAAAAAATGTTATTTTGTTAAAATCGTTTTGACTTTATTTTATTTTGGCAAAATGTAATTTGTGAGAAAAAAAAATCGGTTACGAAATTGCGCTACCTGAGAATACGGCAATAGTCTGCAAACAGTTTCGCCTAATCTCCAGGATTGTGTTAAGCGAGTGTAGGCGACCGCCGGAACTCCAAGCGCAAACAATAAGTCTGCAGCGGCCAAGTTTACCAAGCAGAAGTTCGTCGGCGTTCTCATTTCCTTATATCTCAGGATGCACGTAGCAATTCCCAAATTGGCGCCCACCGCTATTACGAACATCACGGCTAAAATCACAACCTGCAACAGACACCATTATTTTGGCTAATGGATAAATCATTTTCCCCGAGCTCCAAATTAAACATCGATTTAGCCATTCATAAATAATTCAACCGAAACCAGTACAAAAATACCCGCCATCTTGTTTTTCCTTTATCAACAAAACAAAATTCTTGTTTTTCCATCCGGGGATATATTCATATTTGGAAATTGAAATTGTCGTTGATTAATTGTGCAATTAGGGAAAAACGTTTATGTTAAATCATTTTAATGAACGAAAATGCAAATTTTATTGTACATTTTATGTCGGAGTTATTTGTCGTTGATTCATCTTTGCGTTATCAATTTATGATAATTCACGGATAATTAGAATTGGAGATGCGATTTTTGAAATTGCACCGTTTGAAGTGAAAAGCAGAGGATCATTTGTAAGGCAACATGCTTTCATTAACAAAGCAAAACGTACAAGATGATCTTTTCAGAACCGAGGATAATCCCTCAGTTTATGAATGTTTAATGGATTTTTAAACTTGCTCACCGCTCGTGACCGTACTTCATCATCCAATGAAGTTTCGTACGTTATCCCTTTGAGAGTTATTGGCAGAGTTTTTTTTTCTTTTTCAAGGCCAACCGACTTTTTTGCCCAGCGTATTTCAGTTTTAAAATTCTCATCATTATTCATAATTATTATCGTATTTCAGCGCAAAAGTTTTCCAAACGTCAGTTTAACTTGGCGTAACCGTTATTTCAACTTTGTGCAAAACTAATTTTGGCGTTTTTTTTTTTGGTCGGAGATTGGTTTATCAAGAGGGAGTGCGGTTGGAAAAGAAATGTCATAAATTTTCGGCCGAGATGAAGTGGAAGAACGTTCGAAAATTGAAGCAATCTGATTATTTTTAATTTAGAGCTCATACAAGCTAGACAATTTCAAGTATTGTGTCGGATTCAATCAATACTTTCGGTTTGACCAGTCATAGATCGAACACCATATTGCAACTTCGTCCATTGTACAGAAATCTATAGACGAAATGTATTCGTTCAAAAACTTTACTGTTTTCTGTCGTTTGTTTCCTTCTCACACAAAAACACCGACATTGAAAAGAAATCAAAATTAAAATTGAATTTTCAAACTCTGTTTCTTTCACCTTTATGAAAAGTGTGGAAATAATGATCACATTTAAACAAAAGTATACAGAGACAATCGAATAAAACAATTGCCCAACTTTTTTTTCGCAAAACAGTTATATGTTAAACGTGTTCATTAAAATACAACAAAGTTTGCCGGAAATTAACAAAAATGTTTTGATATGAGACAGCTCGTCTTGAATTAAGATATTACTTCTATTTTAACTCAATTGAAAATAATAATTTAAAGTAGAATACTAGATCAATAACAATGGAAAGGAATTTTTCAAAAATACACAAAGGGGAATGATGTTACAAATTTATTGTATCATCAGTGACATTTAAAACAAAAGGTATACATTTTCATGTATTTATTATTTGCTCAGGGGATTGGTACATGGAATTAAAAAATAACAAATAAAATGTCGACCCTTTGAAAACACAAATGGAAATTAGCAACACTTTATACCAATGTCAAAATTTTTAAAGCGCAAAATTCGAGTGAAAATGAATTTCAAATTCCAAAAAATCAGATAAGAATAACGATTATAATGTTACAGAATAATTTTAACTCTGCGACAGTACGAGCACACGTTTAGTAGAAATATATATATTATAATTTATAGCATCATTTATCTCCACAAAATGAATATAAATTTGTATCATCTTAATTTGATACGCCGGAAAATTAAATAACGAAATTATAATTTTGTTTAAGTTAAAATATTGAAAAATTACCTCAACACCACTGGCTCCTTTTCTGTCACCGAATTCGCTGTAATAGGTGAAGTAATATCTCCGGCCCCATTGCCCGTCCTCTCCCGCGAGGTACGACGAATTCATCTTACAACAAGGTTCTGTCCGAATTGATCTGTGGCTCCTTTTACACGCTTTCCATAATTTTTCGATCACTTTGTGATTCTCGTTCCTTGCTGCGGTCTTAAACATTCGTTTTGCCTCGCGAAAGCTGCCGATTATCATTTATCATTTATGACTTTTGTTCCAGTCATTTTTTTGCGTTTCGCCAAAGTGAATTCTGCATTGCCAAGGTCTCATCTTGTCCAAACCTAAAACACACAACGTCTCGTTAATCTCCTTGAATGGAGAACTTAAAATCCAAAATCCTCTTAAACTTAAAAATGTTTAAAAGAAGGCAGAAATTAAGAGGCGATCAATTTTCGGGCTGTGTGATAAATTTCTTTCAACCTGGAACTAAATCCTGGTGAACATTACAACGTCGAAATTTAAGTCTACAAATTTTCAACGATCCCCTGGTGGAGATTTTGAAGTAATCCTGGCATCAAAAATTGCATCATTTAATGATTTTTTAATTGATATTTTAACGTGGAACAAGCTACTTCGTAAAACGGTACGATATTTTTGTATATTTGCATTATAAATCTACTAATTCAAGATTATCTTTAAGTTAAAATTACATATAGAAAAATTAATATGAATAACATTTGAAAAAGAATATTTTGACTGTACTGCATTTCGTGTTTTAAAAATAATTTCATTTTTTTTCTATGCTATCACACAGGTCTATTAAAATTTAAGTCCTTTTTGATTTTTTCTTAAAATGAATTTTTAGTTTTAACAAAAAGTATTTTATCTCGTTCTTCTCCATTAACTTGGTGAATCAAAATTTCTTTTTAAAACTTTTCATCTGATGTTATATATGATCTAATCTTATTACTTTCTTTAAAAGCTTATTAATTGTCCATTTTACGCAAACGTTGCGAATTTTTTGCACCATCTCAAATCTGTATTCGAAGATGTTTAATTAGAATTTTTTTCCGCATGCACAATGTACAATATCGATCGATCTCAAGTGCCAATTAGCAAGACTATGTACTCGCGACTAATGAACGGCATTTTCGGTTTACAATCAGTCCTTGCGGCAAGAGCCACTTTCTTATTTGTCTCATTCCGTCAAAGGTTTCACGCTTTTTGTCCCGAATCCGAAAAAAATGTTCCCTTTGATTTATTGTTTTCGTCTCGCCGCGAGAATCTTCTTGTAACACAAAATCGATTCCATTTTTTCCCCCGATCCGTATCATCATTTTTTGCAAATTTTTCCAGTTGTGCAGTTCCGACGACTTCTTTATTTTATACGTCTCACTTTTTGTCAGAGTTTTGAAAAGTTTTAGAAACGCGAGTTCGTAGGACAAAAAATTGACCAGTCTCCTCCATTGACAATTTGGGTTTTCGTCCCCTAAATCCCAGGTGCCTGCCGGAAACACAGCCCCATTCGTCTTGACTGAGCGATTCTCACAGTAGAATAACAGCAGAGAGGCCAACGATAATTCATGAAACGTACATTCGATATAATCGAACGCATCTGTCCCCTTGAAAAAGAATCTGAAAAACTGATGTATGACGGAATCAAAACTTTTTCGTCTCTCAACTTTTGATACCGCTTCAAAATGCATTAATATCAATTGCAAATGTCAAATTCTGAATGCAAAAGTGCAAATTTTTTTCATTACAATTGTAAAGTTACAACTTAAAAAATTGTAACTTTTTGTAATTCTTGGTTTAAAAAAATTCAAAATTTATGAAAATGTTAGATGTAAATTTAAAGAAGTTAATTAATATTGTAAATAACTGTAAAATTGCAACTTGAACAGAGTTTAAATGTAAAGTCGTAAATGTAAGATTGTAAATGTAAACATCGAGAAATCTTTTCTCGATATTCAGCGCAGTTTAAACGAAACTGTAAATTCACTCGCGAATGAAATTGTACACAAGTTTGAAATCAAAAGAAAAGTCTGACTTACTTTTTAGTTGTAAATGAATATGTAAATACCATGAATTCGCATCACCAGAATTGTTTTTTTATACCATCCAACGTACTTTAGCGACAAATCCCAGTCCTTTAGCGAGTATTAAAAATTTAAAGCTATCTTAATGAGACGAATTTGTATAATCGCCGTCTAGTTGTGCTCTCTTCTTTGTAGGGCGCGTTTTTTGTTTTCCATCAGCCATGCTAATTTTCACTTTTCAGCATTCAGAACAGCAAAATTATATTTCAAGACGTCCATAAAAAAAGAATATCAATCTCTTATCTCTAAATTGTAGACTTGTATCTTTTTAAAATTTAAACAAAAACTATAAATTTATTCTATTTGAGCATCGAAACAAATTTAATTATTTACCATCTACTTTTATTTTCTTTTTTTTTTCTTAAGAAAATGAGCTTCCTAAAGAGTTTTCCTCAGGGACTATTAATTTCCAACTGCTCCTTTGAAACGTTTATCCGGTTGAATTTTCGCACGCACGAGCGAATTGAATGCTCAAATTTTCTAGAAGGAGAAAAAGGAGACCTTAATTTCCATACTTTGTCGCGCACTTTTTTCGCCCAGCTCCTATAGGATCGTTTAAAAAATGGTATTAGGGTCTTCAAACGTCATATAAGAAAATCTCACAATCGCTGAAATCTGGAAAAATTTTCTCACGACATAATCGTCGCAATGAAAAAAAAAAAA
>JAAMPD010001002.1:72523-98073 GCA_025266255.1 Trissolcus basalis
ATCAATGTTTCCTCGACTTTTTATTTCAGGCTCCGAAAATTCGTCCATCACTACAAAAACGAGAAAAAAAAGAGATCGTCTCATTTTCCGTACGATTTTTCATTGTTCTTTCCTACCCTTGACTTTTTTAACTTTTTTTGCAAAGTGTTTTTTCTTCCTCTTATTTTTAGTTTATTCTACGTTGTTGCTTTATTTTTGTTTGTTCCTGCGGTTTGCAGCCTGAAACTTTATTCCACCCTGTCGAATTAATTTTCTTCTAATTTGATTTTCAACGTTGCTTTTTAACGTAAATGGAAAATTGTTTGCACATACAAAATGTAATTAAATATTTACAAAAGATGAAAAGTTCATTGCACAAAATTGTGGCGCAGATTTTTGCTCTTATGAATTCAATTTGATGGTGTAAAAATAAAAGTGGATTAACGTGTTGCCCCGATGCGGAGGCATTTTCAGATCGACACTCGCGATGGTCGGACAAAGGTTTACAGAATTTGTTGGCGTGCAATTTTATAATTGCAGGTGATTAAAAGTTTCGAAAACCGCCGCCCCGTAACAAAAGTCCGGGCAACATGTTTGCCATCGGAAATGTAATTCGCGTTTGCATTGCTGGCTCGCTCATAAAAGCCTCTGTTTTGAAACACGCCGAATGTTAAACTCTGTTTCAATTTGTAACTATAAAACAAAATGTTCGATAAAAAATAATACGACGAGGAATTCAAATAACATGAAAATTTAAATAAAAAATAACAAAAAACAAACAGAATGCAATTTTTAATTTCAAAAAACGTCTCACCGAATTTCACCTGTCATTATTGTCACAACTTTTTTGTTCACTTTTTAAGTAAAATGAAAAATCGTATTTTAAATAAAAATTAACTGTTGAAAAAAGTTGAAAACAGGTAAATAAATGAACACTTTGCAAATAAAAGTTAAATCAAATTGAAATCAATTTTGTTTGATTATAAACAAAAAAGAGATTTTTGGAAATTCACCGAATATAGCACATGTTGCGAATCAAAAATAAAACAGTTTCTGATTATTTTGACAAACGTTGAGTCGCGAGTTGCAGCGAGTTCGGGCGCTCTCAACTGACTGAAGCCTGGCGTCTATTGTTCGCCGGTATCCCTCTTTAAAGAGCGCCACGACACTGCGCCATACAGGGCTCTTTCACATGCCTCTAAAGGGTGATTTTTGTAACGGTTTCAATTCTTTACAAGCATCTCTCAGTTCAAATGCAAACCATTTAACTATTTCCCTTAACGTAACTTAATTACGTACATTCATATCTACCCATATATAACCGCCTATTAGAAACAAATAAAGCCACACAAAGTGCAAACTTGAAATTAAAAAATTTACAACGTAACACTTTCTTTTTTTCTTTTCTTCTTCATCATTCTCATTTTGTTGAGAGAAATTGATTAAAATTTAAAAACGTTAATAATTGTTAATATTGCCATTTAAATTTTTATCAATTTCAATTTATTAAATTTGTTCTTTTTTGTTTTTTTGGATGAATGAAAATTCATATTTTATGAATTTTCAGGATTGTTCACAAAATGTTAAAAGCATTTTTAATATCAGAATAAACTTCTTCATTGCATAGATACGAAGACTGTCGAATTTGAAATACTCGCAGGAAAAAAAAAAGGAAAAGAAGATTCACATTTTAATAATATCAAAGACACGTATCGAAATAAAAGAATAAGTGAGGTGCGAAAATGAGCACCAAGAGACAAGCAAGAAGTCAAATATGAAATGAGATGGAAAAATTCATGAGAGCATAAAATTTTTTTCCTCCAGGAGATCATTGTTTTGTGAAAAATAAGTTGTAAATAAACGAAGAAGTTGGGAATTTTGTCGGAAAAAACAGTATCATCGGTGATGAAAAAAAATCAATAGCTGTGTGTGATATAAAAAAAACCTCATTCTTAATTTTTATATCATTCTAACAAACTTTGTTTATTAAAACTTCGGAGGAAACATCGGATGCAATACGAAAATCGTCTGAAAAGTTTTTCAATATACGAATCGGCACAGACGACATAATAAACAAACTCAATAAACTTGAAAAAAAATTAGATAATTATATTATTCATAACCGCGGCTATTTTTTCATTCATTTAAATTCACGTCTATTTTCGTACCGCTTTTCACTTTCTCTCCGAATCAAAAAAACTTATTCTCATCCCTCCCTCATTATATTTATAGCAATTTTCAAGAACGCAGTCGTAAATTGTTCGTATACAAAAGGTAAAGGCGCTTTTTTTATATTTATTTTCAGGTCGCGATAATTACATCTTTTTTAATTTCAGTGAAGTTTACAATCCTACACTATACAGGAAATGAGAAAGTTTTGCAATTTTGAGCATCCGCAATGTTTCATCTTGAAAACACCTGACAGACGAATTTATGAATGATACTAGATCCGAGACAAACATTTACCTTTGATTCAACTTTTCGCAGATAATGCATTTCGTTATAATCATTGTCATTCTAAAACTTCATCTCAAAACTTACAGCTATCTAGTTTTTTCTGGATAAGACTGACAGTTGATAAGTGCAAGCAACATATCTTCACTTGCATACAAATACAATTAGATAGCATTATTTTTTTTCACAAAAACTACAATCATTACGTTTTATCAAAATTTTAAACAACAAAAGTTATAACATCCTACATCTGAAAGTTTGTCTACAAAATTATTCTACAAAATTGTTGTTACAACAATTTTCTACAAAAATATCTACAACATTTTTCTACGAACTTTTAGAAATAAAAAGAAAGTTAAAAAATTGATAGACAAAAGTTGTATCATCTCTTGTACCAGCTTTATTCATCAACTACAATAAACATTCAAAAGGTATAATCATGAAAACAATTCTTGGCATAGAAAATAGATAATAAACCTATACGTACTGTACATCGCAAGTTCAACAGCGTCGCTATAGCCTAAAATGAAAGTCAGTATGCTGGAGAAAATCTAGCCGTTGGGTAAATGTAAATGACCATTTAAAAATTAATATAACAATTCGTCGATAAGTTGTTCGCTTCATTTCAATCTCGCTTTGATAAACAGAAATTAAGTACAAGACAACTACCATTGTCTCTAATTTTTTTCTCATTTTTAAATTATACATTTACATATGTATTCATACTAAGTATTTTATTTTGTATAAACTAAAAAACTCAAACGGAAAATCAGTAAATTTGATATTATTGAAATCAGTGATTACACGAATATTTCGACCACAAAAAACATTTTTCTACACGCCTAGGTCTCATTTTTTACACCATACCGATTACGAGTAACTTTATTCGTTTTTTATAACTTTTATAACAATTTTTAATTCTACGCTTATGAATATTGACTCGTGTAAAAATGTTCAACTTGATTGATTCAATTACTCAAAAGAGAAGGATTGATGATTTCTTTCTTCGTCTACCACAGAAGAATAAGAGTCTAGTAATTCAGGATAGTTATTGTGACAATTTCATCTCTTTCAGAGAAAAGAAAAGTACTTCTGCTAACAGAATTTTAAACTCCTTATTCGCTACAAATAAATATCATATTATAACCAGGCTTCAAAGGAACAATTTTTTCTTGCTCATTTTGGAACCGGTTTTAAGGATGACAATTATTCAAATATTATATAAAAAATTATGGCAGTGAAGCTCTGAATGCCGCTCGGTTCTTTTGGATCGAACAGAAGTCAGAGCGAATCACACACGTGCGAAGCACACGTTTTAGACACCGTGCTTGAATAACGAGGCGAGATTTAAAATTGGTGCACTTCCTAAGAAAACGAAAAGTCTCAACAATACAATGTGACAGTGAAAGTTTCTCGCGTGGCTAATTATTTTTCAAAAGCGAGAATTCATCGGAAGCCTGAAATTTAAAAACTGCCAAAAGACCTTGTTCTTGCGATAAAAATTTGAAATATTGCTTATAATCCTTCTTGGGAACTTGAGTTTCTTATTTTATAAGACTTAGTTACAATTTTTATACCGTACTTTAACTACGGAAACCAGTATTTGTGTAATATAAAAATTTGAAATTATCAAATATTGGAAATGTTATAAAAGTTTTTTGCCATTTGCGAACAACACTGCGCTTACAACTACAATGGTACAATTTGTTATATAACTTGGTGTATTTTTGTTTAAACGAAAATTACCCAAGAACTATTTTAGCTGTTCTATTTTGACCTAATTTTTTCATTTTGCCCTAAATGGGCGTAACTCAGACAGGTCTCTTTAAGGATAATCATATCCTTATCTTTGTAGGATGAAGATATAAAAGAAAGGAATCGTTACTTGTCTTTTTTCTTTTTTGTTCGTTCTTATTTTTATTATCCTTAGTAATAACTGAATTTCGTCCACATAAAAATTTCCCCTCGTCATAATGTCTTGGTACATTCTTTCTCTGCAATCTCCTTTGAAAATTAAACTGACAACCCTGTTCAAATTCAACATCAAACAACCGTTTTTTTATTACCGTGCATTTCATTAAAGAGAAACAGATCAGTCAAAATAGCTCCGAGTTGCCCCCTTCGATTTACATTATTATTTTGTACTTTAAGTTATACGTATTAATAATTCCCTTACAAGTACATTCGCAATTTGTTTATAAGTAAAAACGAAACGGGATTACATCTTAATCGCATGCATATCTGAGATAACATTACAATTCTATGTTATATGTCATGTAAAAAATATTTTATATTCATTTTTTGTTTATACATTTTTATTCTCTTTAGGATTTTATCCGTGTGCGGGGAGGAAAAAATAAATAACATTTTATCATCCGGTATACACATGTATTGTTTGTTTGTTTGTTTTTTTCGTCTTATTCCTTTGAACTGACACTTTTTAATACATATCAAAATAGAAATTAAATCACTGACTGTTGATTCGCAACGAAACCGCGATACAACACGCCGGTAATTCTAATTAATTTTCGTACAGATAAAATAATTAAAAATTGCGTTCTATTCTGATACCTATTAAAATACACGTTTAAACTTTGAAGGCACATAATTTAGGAATCGATGCAAAACAAATTGGTTCACAGATACAAGCGCAAATCGACGAAACATCAGGAATATATCTTTTTTTTTTTTTTCATCTCAATTGAAAGAAAAAGCTTTAAAATAAACAAAATATTTATTAAGTAAACTTTGACTAGAACCTATGAATAAGAATTACAATGAATTTTATATATATACGCTAAAACAAAAGAATTATTATCATACAAAATTTCCTCTGAAAGTATTTACATCGGTGTTTTTTTTTTTTTTTTTCATCGGCGGTTAAAAATAATTATTCCAAAACAATCTTCTTTTTTTATCAAGAAGCGAGAAGTACTGAAAATTTTGTGATACGAAAAAGATGTGGAAAATAATATTAAGTGTACGATCATGTTGCATCGACAAAGAGCGTGTCGTCCGACGGTTCTTTTTTTATACATGTCGTTGTGAATGAAAATGACTGCAGTATCATGATTTTTCTATACAAATGTGTTGAATAAGTCGCTGTGTGATGGCGCAATAATTCCCTAACTATAATGATGTTGAGATGCACAGCCTCAGAGAATGAGTAAAAATAAATTTTTCTCTTAAATAAAGACGTTTGCGGAATTCCTGAGAATCGCACGTACAGAATTCTCGTTAGTCTGGATAATTTCATCCGATTGACAACAACGAAAAAAAAGAGACGAAGTATGCTCAATACACAAAACTGAACGATAAATCTGGGACGATTTTAAGTTCCATTGTATAAATTAAAATGATGCAAAAATAAAAAAGGTACAACCTTCATCGATCTTGAATCGATTAACAACATTTGCGATCGCTTAAGAGTTCCTATATACAATGTTTTTGTCTTCTCAAATTTATGATTACAATGTTATTATTCAATATATCTTGGATACCTTGTATACTAAGTTTACAATGTTATAAAACGTTCTATGATTCGAAATTCGGATAAAAGTTTTTCTCCATTTCACTGAGAAAGGAAATAACAAATTTTATGACGGTTCATCTAGTGGTCATTAAACTGAGTTATCAGTGAACGATCTGCCATTAAATGGTGTTCTTCGATGGCACACGACGTAATTTATCATATACTTTCTAAGTATCCACGCCTAAAACGTTAAGTTACACTTAATTGACAATCTTTTATTTATAAATAATTGTGATCAATAGATGAACGTTACAATTTTTTTCCAATCAATTACAATGTTTATAATCAAGTTTAACATTAAACCATGCTATTTGTGTTTAACAAAAAGTTCAACTGCTTGAAAGGTGCAATCTTTGACAAATTGTTGAAAATTCGGTTGGGAAAGTCTTGACTTGGTTAAAATTGAATTTCGCGAGTTTTTCACGAGTGTTCTTTATTACCGACATTGCATCCATATTAATTTAATATGGAAAACAACATGTAGAATAAGAAATAAAAAAAAAAAAAGAAATTGTAATGTTGAATGCTGAAATTATTTTATGAAAATAATAAAAAGATCATCTTTATGACTAAAAGTAAGTATCACTTTTTCGTACATGACATTCATGATTGTTTTTACACTACACACACATCATAATATTAAAAATTATTAGAACTTTTCTCCACCACTAATCTACATTTTGTCCCGCGATTCACGCCCATTTATGCCACATTCATTATTTATAAATCAAATTGTTTGTTCGAACCTTGTAAATAAAAAAAAAGTCCATCTTCAAACTTATAAACGAATGTCTCACTTTGTGCTTTTCGTGATTACAATAAAAACTCTACATTTTACTTAACTCAAAAAAGTAAAAATCAAAAGAAAAAGTACAGAACACAACTTTTTGTATCGTTGAACAGAAAAAGGTATCTAAAAAATTCTCGAGGACACTTCATTTATAAACAAAAATTCGTAAGCATAAAATCAGAATTCGTGAAAAGAAAATGCTTAAATTGACTCACATCGAGAGAACGACGACAATATTACAATGAGCATGAAACAAAAAAAAAATGAAAAAAAAAAAGAACAGAGAAACTTGAATAAATAAATGACGAATAAATAAATAAAGACGTCGAAGAAACTGTTCGAAAAAATGAGGGTTCGATAATTGCTTAGTGGCTATTAATCAATTAAGTACCTATTTTTATTGTTCGCAATGAGTGTCACGCTGACAATCGAGGTTGTCCGCTATTGGTTGGCGGCGCAGTTGGAGCTATCAGCGAGGTTGAGCACCGGTGCTTTTCGCAATGCTACATGTCGTCTTGGCGAGACAATAGTATCGATCTCTCCTCATCATCTTCGGTCGGAGCTTTGGTCGACAGCTGGCGCGCCGCTTCCGTGTGACGGTTCGCCTGGTGCTCCGTCGTCTCCTCGCCCTTAACATCCGAAGTGCTCGACGTGATCGATACCTTTACAAAATGCATGGATTTGATACATCAATATTCGACATCCCCAGTTTTTTTCTCATGACAACCTTTTATTAACATGCAATGATTCTACAAGGAACTAGGATGAAAATCATACAATTAGATTAGATTATTTATGGTCCGTTACATTAGTATGATTTCTTTTTTGTTTTCGCAAAACAAAAACAAAACTCTTGTTCAATAAAGATTCAGTCTTTGAGTTGTAGCTCAGTATAGTCAAATCACATCCACAACATAAATTAAATTAATACTCGACGACTCACAATTTCAAGGGCTTTTCTTCCTTGATTCAAAAATACTTTTTCACTTTCATGGTCTTGACAATTGACACTTGAATTTAACAATGAATTTGAATTTTTGTCGTGAAAGTCCCAGGCAAGTGGCCGTTTTGAGTCGGCTCGCCCGACTGATCCTGAACGATCAAGCCGTTGTTCGAAGGAACGTGATTAGTCTGTAAAATAATAATCAACTTGACTTCTTCTTTTTTTCGTAATTTTTTGTTCAACGTTGACAAAAGCTGAAGCCACCATGACCCGTTCAAAATTGACACGCTCCGCTGCGGGACAGACAGGACAAAATAAAGACAACGGTCTTTCCTTGTGGACAAAGAAAAAGCCCTGAAACGCTTCTAGACAATTACAGTACAGCATGAGAGTGTTTCGAAAAAATTGCGTCCTCTGTTCTGGCGTAATTGTACCAAAATTGTATTTGAACAATCTGAGTTTCATTTTGTTGAGCGAAGTGAAACAAGAGGAAATAACAAAAACGACAAAATAAAAAAGAAACAAAAGTCAAAGTACAAGAAAGCGGACGGGTGATTGAAAAAGCAGAAGATCTGAAGCTGACAAAAGTCGGGGCTTATGATAATTACCTTTCTGGGTGTAGTCTTTTGCTTTCCATTCTGTCCGTAATTCGAATGATTTGAATTCGCAGTGGGACTATTGTTTGTAGGAACAGGCGACGTCGGCAGACTGTGTGTTTGAGCATCTCTTTCTTTGACCCTGTCTCTGTCAAAGCGCTTGTCTTTGGGCAACAACGGAGATTCTGGTAAACTACGGTCATCTTCGTCCAAAGAGTGCAGCAACTGAAAATGGAAGTTAATTGATTATCCCGTCGTGATTATTTTAAAACAATCGTCATCGTGGACCAAAATAAAACAGCGTGCGTACTTTTTCAACCTCGTCGTCAAATTGATCTTGACTGGGTGAAGGGTCCTTTTGACTTCTTTCCAACAGCGTCGCACGTTTTGCGGCGAGGTACAGCGATCTCTTGATTTTGCAGTAGAAGACTTCTGTCACAGCGCGTACCGTGAAATCTGGCACAAACGTGTGACGTAAGATCGCGTCTAAATTCACCGACTGGATACTACCCAGGGTGTGAGGATTGGCATTCGTTGGCGATTCAGCTGAAAGTGAATTTTGTCAGATCAATACTAAGATAATAAACAGTAACACAAACAACATTTTTCATTTTTGTGGCTTCTTAAGATAGAACATGCAATTTCATAAAATAGTCAGATATTTTTGTAATTTTCAATCATAAAACTACTAAAAAAATTGTAAAATAGTTTCAAATCAAATATCACGAAATCATGTTTATCATACTTTGTGAAATTATTTATAACAAATGAAATTACTCATGATTCAATTTTAAACCAATTTTAAGTTTTCCAAAAAACAAATTATTTTTAACCAATTCACATACAATAATTTTGAAAGTAGAATTTAGAGATTAATTAGATATTCATATATTATCAGATATGAAACAACTTATAACAGAATCACAATTTGGAACCCAATTTTGATTTTATCACATGTCCCCTTCATTTTCCTCCCAGAGATAAAATACTGGAGGTTACAGAAATCAACTTTTTGTCCATAAATCAATAGTTTAGACGTATATTAAAATATATGTCTGGAAAGCTTACTTTAAAAATTGAAATAGTTTGGAAGAAATTTTTTGAAGTAACAATTTTGTGGGTGTTTTTAATTTGTAATGAAACGAGAAAGTTTCGTACCAACTACTGCATTGACGGTAAGAGCCTGGATGCCGAAATAAGTAAACGGACCACTCTCAAAGAGAAGATTTTCTCGACCCACTGTGACTTCGACTCGTCCTTCCAAGATCAGCACAAAGTAATCGACCGGTTTTCCCTGAAGGTAAATCGCCGTTGCTGGATCATTGCGGGCCTTGTCACGAGACTTGACTTTGATATGGTAAATGATATCCTGTTTCAACAGGCGACGAAGAATTGTCTCAGATATGATATCTGGTTTGAAAGCTTCGATACCTGAAAATAATTTCGCCACATTAATTCATCTGATATTTTCATATTTCACATTTTGCATGAATATTCAAGATAACAGTTGTTTTGCATTCAGTTTCGTTCAGCGGTTCGAAAATGCAGCGAAATTTCAAAATTCACTCACTCGTCGATAAGTACTGGAAGGTTGCCAATGTGAGCTGCGGTGAAATATGTATCCGCTGGTTTTCCTTCTTCTCGGCAAACATTGCGAAGTCTGGTCTCTTAGAGCGAACCTGTCTTTTCCGTTTCGTTCTGTTATCAACTGCAATACAATCAGACGTTACATTACGCATGTTCAAATTGCACCATTAATTTTCGTATGATAAAAAAATGTGAACTCACTGAAAACATCAGTTTCGTCCACAATCTCCGCCTGAATGAGTTCTTCAATAACATCCTCCAAAGTAACAAGGCCCATGACTTCATAAAACGGATCGCCTTCTCCTTCGTTGTTGACTCGATGTACAAATGCCATGTGTCCTTTGTGACCTGGATACAAAAAAGAACAAACGTTAGCCTCAGATTCGATAACTCTTTTTTAAATCTATTTTAGACAAGGATTAGGCAACAAACCTTCTTTGAATTGTTTGAACATGATATCGAGAGTTAGATCCTCGAAAACAAAGTTGCAAGGGTTCTGATAAAATTCGCAAAGCGTTCTCAGCGGTGTATTGTCGTCGGGATCTACAAATGCTAGGTCTTTTATGTACAACATTGATACAATGTTTGTTCGAACGCCATCATAAACTGGTATGCGAGAATATCCTGTAAAACAGAAAAACAATCGTTTTAATTTTGTCATTCCTATATTTTTATCTTCAACGAAGGAACAAAATTCAATCAATAATTGTTCATTTTACTCCCTCGTTTCAGAATATACAAATTTTACCTGAATTCGTGATTTCAGTAACCGTCTCAAAATCTAAGACCGAGTTGATATCCAACATGTAAACATCTTCAATTCGTGTCATCACATCAGCCACTGTCTTACGTCTCAGTTCTAAAGCCCCGGCTATGATGTTAACTTCGTCTTTCTCCAAATCGTTATACTCATTGGTGACCTGTAACAAAAGTAAGTTTTATACAAATGCTCAAAAATTGCACGAATTGCAATAAAAAACAAAAATAATTCAACTCAAAAATAACAATAACAAACCAAGGTAAAAGAAACGTTTATGGTAATCATATATGTACGATATATAAATTGTTATATGGGAACAAGCTGACATAAACAAACTTGATCGGATTTTTATTTCGTTTATCTTTGCTAAGGTTTGAAAATAGTTGTAAAAAAATGCAAATCAGTGATTAATGGATAACAAATAGACCGATCAATTGTTATCCGTGTTTATTACTCATTAATTGTGGCAATTGTGTAGAAACAAAGAACTGTTTATATCGTTTTGCCAATTGTGTAGAAACACTGGGGAAAAAAGGCGAATTCAAACTGCAGTTTTGCTGTCGCGCTTTGCTTTGTTAGAAAAAAATATCAGTCGACAAAGGTTCCACTTTCGTATCAAATAATCGGAGCCATTTGAGAGCCACTGGTACATTCTGATAATGTGCACAGTGACTCACAATGGGAGTAAAATAACTGAATGCAACTATATCATAATCGAATTGGTAATTGCTCAAGAATTTTTCATTTCCTCAGCGCCGTTTATTTTTAAAAATGGTGTGTCGCGAAGAATGCTGATTCATTTTATCGGGTTTCCATTTTGCGAATAAATTGTGAAAGAAAAAAAAAGCGAGTATACACGAGAGGGAATAAAATTCTCAAGTTTATGTTATCAATTGCTGATACAAGAGAGGTGAAAACAAATCAAAAGTTTGTTGGTACAGAAGTGCTTTCAATTACTCCTCTCTCCAATTACTGGTCTTATGCAACAAAGGCTGCTTTTATTCGGAAAGAAAGCTTTTGTGCATTCTTTACCTTGGATCTGATTTCCCGATTGGCTTTGTCATAGGCGGTTGAGATTTATTTTAAATAAATAGCACGTTTCCAGCAAGGTGGAATTGTCAATTTTATAATTTGAATAGACGTTTTGTTTTTGTTTGTTTTGTTTTGTTCTATTTTTTATTAAATGAGTCCGGTTTTTGAGACGATCTTACCCTGACTAGTTCCTTCAGACGTTCTCGATTATAGACATTACCAATTTCTTCACCGAGAAGTAAGTCAAGCATTTTGCTGATGGGAAAACTTAACGGCGATGTTATTAACATTGTGAGTCTTGTTAGGTAGATTGTTTTTGCACCTACACACAGTCCGTGTCTACTGCAAACAGCCTGGAATAGAAAAAAAGACAGATTGAAACATGGGGTATTGAAAATGAGTTTTCCTTTATTAATAAAAGGGAGGCTCTTTCTTATAATAGTTACTCAAATTGGAGCAAAACAACTATTTGTAAATTTTCAACTCATATTTGTAAAGCCCAAATTATTTTTAACCTGGCGTTGGTCCAAAACTTTAAAATAAATTTGATTCAGTAATTCGTCTGGTTGGATAGTATTCAAAAGCTTTAATATAAGCGACACACACTCGAGAGCAAAATAATGATTTATAATCAGCATAACAAAAACATATATCAATTGTGTCATGATCCACATTTCTAAACAAGAATACTGTCTAGTGAGGGTATACAAAGTTTTCCAAAAAAAAAAACAACAAACAAAATAAACGACAATTTACCTGCGGTGTAATTTCACCAAAAATAACGATTAGCAAAGTGGAACAGATGACTGCGACTAAGCCAGATGTCAAATCATCCAATAAAATAGTAAAAATTGAGTTCACAAGAACGTTGGAAAACAGTATTGAGCAGAGCAGGTAGTTTCCATGGTTTCGCACCGGCTGGATTGTTCTTGCATATTGCTTTTCCTGAAACACAAAACAAAAATTAAATTACAATTGAGCCACGTTGGTTAACAAAAAATGTATATATTCATTTTGAAACTGTTCAAAAATGAGCTTCAATATGAACGAAAAGTCGAACAATCTCACTTTCTCAGTACCGGTGTTACAAAGTATCTTTAGTTCAGTCCTGTCCATAGCCATTAGACCGAGATTCAAGCCGGAAAATAATGCAGAAAATCCCAGACACGTCATTATTATAATGATGCTGAGCCAGGTTGGAAGCAACTTTTCATATGTGTTTATCTGCAAAAGAAAGAAAAAACAAAATTAGTCAGACGAATGGGGACATTGATTTTTTGCTTCTCCCTTATTAGTAAACTTTGTATCGTATATCCGTTTCAGAGATCTGATCTCGCGAGTGTGTACAAACATTGCCATCGTGAATCATCAGATGTTTGCATGATGAAGACTAAACGAGGACAATAACCGAGGACAATAAATCAATAATTACATTCATTCATGCTTTCACAATTGAATGAATGTTTATTGATCCTGACATCGTGTCAATGAAGTTGTCCAATTTCGGCTGTCCACAATTAGCATATCGCTTTAATCCACTCACAAGTTTTTCTTCCCTTTTTTCGTTCAATTCAATTTCGCCTCAATTGCATAACTAATCGAGTTATTTGGATACCTAATTAAACTTTTAATTGCCACTGTCCTTATCTCCAAAACGGTTTCAATCATAAATTGCATCTACAAGATTAGTCCGGCGAATTAAGCCGATTCTTCAATCGGCTTTGTTTCATCTTATCCCACAATTCAATTTACTGAACAAAATTAGAAAAGTTGTCCCAATGTTTATACGATATTTATCATCTCTTTTTATTTCGATTTTTTGTCTTTGCGAATGCTGCAATTTATTCGCAAATAAAAATGCGCATACTCACCGTAATATAAGACGAAGTACCTTGGTGATAAAAAAATTCACTATTCGAAGTGTCATTTTGTTTTATACATATAAAAAAAGGAGATCCCTTTGGAAGAACAACGTCAATGAGTGCTGTACTTTCGTCCACGTTTCTCAACTGAAAAAAAACAAATCCAAGTTGATCAATAATAATTAATTAAAATAATATGTATGGAAATACATATTTGTAATACATTCATGTGACATTATTAACATCACATGTCACGTATTATATTTGATGTTATAATAAATTGTGAATAATTTTCATGAATAAATTAATTAATAATTGATAAAGTTAACAAAATGGATGGAAATGAAACAAAATTGAAATTCAAAGATCACTCACTTTGAACTCTTTAGTACGTATCATATCGCAAATTTTATTTCTCTCGTCGACTTTATCCGTAAAAGTGACATAAGTATTTGATGTCAAGCCCGTGCCAAAAAGACGTATCACAGCTCTTCCTCCGACCAAAATTTCAGGCACGCCATCATCGCCATAACTAGGGTCCTTATCGGCCGTCTCTATTCTAAGGCCTTCGATTTTGACCGCCCCGCTTAATATGCTGTTAGAACTGATTCCAACATTTGGTTTCACTGAGTTGTCGCGGCGTATCCGTGAAATCTCGCTGCAACATAAAAGCATCCCAATAAAGTCATTCCATCAACATCAATTTTATAATATTCCTTCCATATAAAAAACTAAGAAAAAAAATAGCACTCCAATCAATCATACACATTATCATTTGATTATTTTATTAATTATCTAAGTGNTTCATTTTAATTATACTTTAAACATTGCAATTTCATGTTTTTAGATATAGATTTTTAAGACTTTTTCTGCATGTTAATGGGGGCGTGTTTCTTTTTAATTTTTTTCGTAAAAAGTAAAGTTACAAAATATTGCATGACACCTGTGATTTCATCTACACTGTAATAGCAAAATGGTGCTATAGATCTGCGCCTTTGTCTCGAGCCAGACAGAGCTAATAAAATTGTACAAATCAATACATTTAATTTAGACCATGGTATACAAAGTTGTTTTTAAAGACCGAAATATTCAAACATATAACTATCATTTACGTACAAAATTAAGCGGTACATGCCACTTGGTGTGTTGTAACAATTGCTATCACTGGTGCTAATTAAAATCTCGCTTAATTGGATCATTAAAAGTTATTGACGTTTCATTGTCTAATCGCGATAAACAAAATTATACTCAGCACCATCTGAATCTTCATACAAAAAGTTGCAACAAATTTTTTTGTTGCTTTTCAACACAATTTTTTTTTTTTTCATCTTTCCGTCTCTCTAAATCTGAACAATTTTTTTTTGCGTTTGATTTCGAGTCGGTTATTATACAATGAGATACAACGACAGGCTCGATAGTATACAACTGTCACGCTAAAACATACTTGACGATGAGGTAATAAATCGTTCGTGTAAAAAGATTGTTTTAATCTGGTTTGTAGCTGGTTAAAATCAGCTGTTTGTTGTTAGTTTTGCAGATTTTCTTGTCCAGCTTATATTGAAAGAGATCAGAATGAAATTTAAATGAAACACAAAAGTGAATTAAAAATCAGCCGGATGAAGATATTTTATTCGGCCGTGAGAGAGAAAAAAATAAACAGAAAAAAAACAAAAATATCAGTCTTGTTGGGAAGTGTTTATCTGGCTGGCGAGTTATTGAATGGTCAAATTATTCAGCTGAAAAGAAATATTTATTCTTCTCCTCTTGATTCAACGCAGCTCCTCCGCAAGATATCTGTATTTTCAAGGGAATAGAGGAGATGTGACTCAAACATTCAATCGATCGCCTGTTCGAAAAAGTTACGAATTTCAAAGTACTGCTAAAGAACGTGACACTTTGGTGGTTATAAAGAAAATCGAAACGAACAAGGTGTCATAAAAATCAAACGCCGTTCGTTTTCGCAAAACTAAAATATTTTTTTTATAAGACAAAAATTTGTTTCACAAGTTTTCAACAATTTTTAATTTAAATAACAAGAAATTTTGTGTCTAATTATGTCGTATATACTTTTATCCATATTTAAATTTTTTTTAATTGAATTAATTTTTAATTGGATTTATTCGCTTTCTTACTTTCAAAATTAAAAAATTATTTTATATATTTTTTATATATTATTTAAAGATTTTATTCTGTAATTATAAATTGTTTCGTAGATCTTTTATCTTATTAATTTCAAAATTATTAATTTTCTAATTTCATTAATAAATGAAAATATATCCGTAATTAAAAAAACACTTTTTAATTTAATTTACAACGTAACTCTTAATTTATTTATAACTTTTATTAACTTATAAATTAATAATTAATAACTTTTTTCGATCCCTTTCAAACATATTTGTTTAACAGAAACAAATTACAAGGAGGAAATGGCAAACAATAAAAGAAGAAAAAAAAAGACAGTCGATTATTTTTCGCTAATCCAAACACGCAGCTCTTGTATACGCCACCTATCTGAAAGTCGCACACGTATTAGTGACTAGGTCAAGGTTAACGAGATCACCCCTTGGCTGAATAGACCCTGCCCCTAGCGAAGGGTGAGTTCACCTATAACATGCTCAAGCTTCGTTCACAACCGGACAAGCTATAAAACCATCTGAAAATATTCCAAAATCTCTCATCTCCAAACATCCTATAAATTTTCAGCTATAAATTTTCATCCAATTTTTTTGTCCGCATTAAATATTCAATTGAATTGAACATTGGAAATGTGATTTTATGTTTCTTTTCCTTTATGATTTAATGGCCCTTCATCGATTCCCAATGATATTCCGTCGCATGTTCAAATCTTCATCTTGAATTTCAACGCTTTGTTATTATTTCTGTGAATTCCTGACGCAACTTCCGGCGTGGTTTGAGATAAATATCAGACGATTCCTCATTAGTCCTACACTTGGAACAGTTAAATACGAAATACAAAAATTGCAAATCACATCGCATTGATTTTTCGGGCGGTCGTGCTTATCGCGATAGAAAATAATCGAAAATAGAAATGAGTCAAAGAAAACGAGGATTCGTTATGTGAAAAATAGTAATAATAATAATAGTAAAAAATGTTAATTGAAGTGTCAGACGAAGCAAAAAGCAATTAGTGTGTTTCACCTAACTTTGTTTTTTCAAGTGACATGGAGATCTCACTCGTGTCAGTTATTATAATTGAGCTTAATTGATTGCACCAATTTCAGAGAATTGCATAAATTCATCTCGATTTATCAAAGAAACAAAAGGAAATCTTGTTTGTCTCGTTTCTGAATGAACTGCTCCAAGTTAGACGTTGTTTTTTTTTTCACGCAACTTCTTGACAGCTGCCAATTTCGTTGCCGAAGCTCGGATGAATGAATTCGACAACGGAAGTGCGTGTAAACCAGAGACCATTCTACAAAAATCAAAAATAAAACTCGTTACATAACGGCGAATTTCGTACCAAATAAGATTCAGAATTCGGTATCAAAGTACGTGCCAAAACTGTAAATCGTCATCCTTAACCTTAGTGGATGTATATTTATAATTTAGTTCAAATACAAATAACAAGAATAAGAGCAAAATGTCAAATTCGTCATTGCAAACAAGCGACGAAAATAATTAATTTTTGCACATTTTAGCGTGACCTTTTTAAACTGTTGAAAAAAAAAAAATACTTCGACCGGCCCGAAACATTTATTTTTATTCAAATGAGCAAATCAGAGCAGGAGAAAGTTTCGCCACGAAGACAAAAAAGCAAATATTTGATTGACTTAACAAAAGTGAGAGCACTTATCAGAAAGAAAAAAATTGCGATTAAAATTCCAAAACGTTTGCAAGACAAATGCCTCTTTGTCGCTGATTCACAGCAAACTCACATCTGTCTGCCGATAGACAATCGGTATCAACTTAAAATTGCAATTAAAATTTAGATAAACAATTAAACAGGTGTCTCAAACATTGTAATTCAAAGCAAACAACCGAATTAAACTGGGGCATAAACCTCCTCTTCACAATCGTCGTGCGAAGTTCAGTTCTAATATTATAATTTGTGTTTTGGCTTGGAATAACAAAAAAAAAACTAAAAAAATAGGTGACAGTGAACCGAGCGATTAAACGTCATTTGGACTCGTTAACGAACACTTCCTTTCTGCCTTTTTTACTCTGTACTTCTGGAATTTCAAATACTCTTTTTCGATTGGTTAGTACTGCTTGGTTCTGGTTTTGTCCTGTTGCACGTGAAAGAATGTACCTCGCCGGGGAATTTATTATTTACTCAAAAGTAACTATGGTACTCTGAAAATACAAAACAACAATTATTCTTTTTTTCAACGTCAAAACTAGGTTATCAACATTCTAAGATATCACAACCCATCCTAAAGTGCCACAAAGTTTAGAAAAAAATAAATAAATAAAAAAGAAAGAAAGAAAAGAGCTGTCGAACTAAAACGTTTTCTACAACATCCTGGTTTTTTTCTTAAAGGAAAAACCGAAGTTCAACTGTAATTGGTTCGGTTGTAAACAATTGCGAAGAATCATTGATGGTTCTCCACTTTTAATTGTGATCAATTTTCAGTCTCGCGCTGAAATGTGAGTCACGGACTTTTTTACTTTAAAGTAAAATTCAAGCGCGTTCTATTTATAATCGGGCTCCCAAGTCGAATGTCTATAATATTATGTTTACGTCTCGTCGGCGGCTTCAACTTGCGAGAAATAAAAACGGGTCCTTAACTATTTTCATCCCTGAGCAACCGCGGAAACTAAACCTAAAAAAAGCATAAAAACCACCAGTGACAGAGTCAGATTTATTTAACATTCAAAATTAAAAAAAATACCAACTTGACCTTTCACAAAAATTATAAACAAAAACAAAGTGCCTTGACAGGGACAGGTAAACAGACCTGAAAAGTAAGTTTTTCGGGGGAGGGGGTGGAAATTTGAGGCAGGTAAACAAACCTCGGGGCGGGTTTGTTTTTGTTTATTCATTGGGAATGAAAAAAAGCTAAAAAAACCCGCACGACTCACTTTTGACCGGCGAGGTGAATTGTGAAATTGTGTCCAAGGTTGATCCAGGGCCGGTCGGGCGACTGACGAAAACAGAAATACAAAAGTGTAACCTCAAAGTCGCGGGGTTGTTGGAGGCCGAAGAGAGCCTGCTGGCCGCAGGAGGCGGTCCAGAGGCGCTCGAGCTCGTTATCATGGTCGCAATGGTGCGCGTCCGCGGACCACCGCAGAGCAAAATCCGCGTCGATGTCGCGCCCGCGGACGTCGACGAGCAGGGGCGCGCTCGGCAGCCGCCGCACGTAGCTGATCGGCGCGATCGTGCTGTCCCGCGACAGCACTACGCCCTTCGCTAGGTGAAAGATCGCGAGAATAAGCGACAGAGCAACCGGCGAACACGGATGATCAACATGTTGCGCCATCATGCAACAAGCTCAACGTGACAACTTCTCTTTCCTTCTGACTCAGTCTTGCATTTATAACTTCGAACTTGGCGACGCGCCTGCGCGCTAGCCCCCGTTCAGATGGCGCCACCAACTACGCAAATTTCGACGATCTGTCTCTGCTCCTTTGGTATTGTTTAATTACTATTTACACTGAGTAACAAAAAATACCTGGTCTCAGGAAGGTTTTTTCAATGAAACATTGAATTAAATCTTTTTTTTGTGTTTAAAAATGATTTTTCTTTTGGGAGATAAAAATTGCACAATTATAAAAGATATTTAAACAGTTACATGTTTAAAATTAAAAAGAACGATTAAAAATTAAAATGAGAGTAATTGAATAACAGGGATTGTTTAATTAAATAAAATTATTATATAAATAATTGTTGCTAAGTTTTTTTTTGTACAGGAGCGAAGTTTGTTCGATTGCATTTTCAGTACTTTTTAAACTGAGGAAAATTATGAATTGTAATTAACAAAGTTTTTATCCTAACTGACATTTTGTTGCACGATGTTATTAAATGATATGGTATCAGTTATAAAATGACGTTACATATATTGAAAACGATAATCATGTGGCTCAGATTTTTGTTTGTAATGTAGTTTATAAATTTGTGCAAGTATTGGACCTTCTGAACAAAGATATGTTTCTCTTGTATGTACAAATAAACAATCAAAATCTCATTATTAATAATGAGATTTTATTAAATAAAAAATACCCTCGATCGGTCAAATATTTATTTACTGAGTGAATGTTTTTGATAATTCGAAGGACATTCAATATTTTGAGAATGAAATTTTATTGATTTTTCATAATGCTTAAAGTTTTCAATTGAAGCAATCAGATTGAACGCAATTACTTTTCGATTAACTGACACGATGGGTAATCGATCAAACAATCAGGTTACGGTTAACCCATCCTTCGTTGATATTTAGAAATTATTCTCTTATCGGCTGAATTATGAAAATCGATTGACCGAAAGTATCCGCAGGCTATAACTGTGGTGATGAACAAATGCAACTTTACAAATGATAGTTTATTCAAGTTTGAGAAAAAAAACGTGTCAGTGTGACGACGAACAAAAAAAAAGGATAAATGAATCATCGTACAATTCTTCTCTTCACCACTGAAGTTGTCAATTTGGAGATGACAATCCACTGAAGAAAAGAAATCCCGTATCCTTCGGGACTGGGCCATGCCAAAATTCCATCCAGCGGACCAAATGTGCCCTTTGTCGTTTCAATAACCAACACTCCTCGAAATTGGCACATCAAAATGAACATCAACAGAAACTGAAAAGAAGTTTTTTTATCATTTATGTATTTATTATTAGTTTGAAATATTCATATTTTCGGCTGTATGAAATTAGAAATCGAAAATTTACGTTTAATTAAGTTTCAGACATACAGGTGATAAATAAAAATTTAATCATATTTTCAATTAGTTAGCTAGGTTTTTTTGTATGAATAAATGTGATTTCTAAAAAATGAAATTTTATGTAATAGATATCTGGTTTTGAAACTAATACTTACGTTTATTAATCTGAATCCATAGGTTGCGAATAAACTAACTTTGGCCCTCGATGAAAGTCTTGTATTCACTGTAAAATAAAAACTTGTTTAAATAAATATTTCTGTTCTTTACAGAGAAATTTTGGTATGTAAAATGTCTAATTTAATATTATTCTTCTGTTATTATTCATGTGAGTTCAGTTTTAATTTTATTTATTAAATTTTTTTGTTTCGTTTCGTAATTCGTACTTACTATATTTTATAAAAAGAACTTGAACATTTATGATGAAATTAAATTATTCAAAAGAATAAAATTATTAACTATAAAAAAAAACGTATTATTTATAAAGGTAATGGCAATTCTTTCAATTGCATTTATAGTATGATTCAAACTATATAATAAACTTTGATAAATCATTATTTATGTAACAAATCATTACGTTTTTGCCCTAGAAATGCAGGTTCTATAAAAATATTGAATAATAAGTAGAAAATATAATGTATAAAATCTATTAAAATATTAATTTGCCATAACAATTTTTTGGGGCTTCTGCAATTGCGCCGACATGAAAAACATAGATAAGAATCCTGCGTTTAGATTACGCAGTTGCGCCGAATCAAAATATATATGAGTTGCGCCGAATTGAAATACATAATATCAGTTATATATTATATATTAATCTCTGAGAAAAATTGGCAAGGCTGCGAAATCGACTCAATTGTGTGTACGAATTTTCAATGTGCACCGGGCGAACTGCATCTGAGATCTTGATTTTGAATACAAAAATTGATTGATATTCGTTATGAATTTATCTTCGGTGCAATGGCATAGATTTTTTTTATTCCGGCACAATTGCATGGACGCAGAATTAGGCGCAACTACATATGAAATTATCTCATCCGGCGCAATTGATTATCATCCAATTTATTATTTTCTTTTCAATCTTATATCGACAAAAAATTTTTTTTCAAATTAGTCTATATAATATTAAATTGAATGTAATGAAAAATTTTAAATGTCAGTTACCTTTTTCTTTATACTCTGCCTCTAATTTATTGTACCTCCTTTGTAATTTCGCATACTTAGCAAATTCATCCACCATAGATATGCTGTTCATTTCTCTTTTTATATCTTTCAATTCAGCTTCCGCATTAAAATCTGAATCAGATTTATTGTACAGCCACTGAACAATCTAAATAAACAGTCAAATTCAATTAGTGCTTTTTTTTAATCGTTTATGGTTATGGAAAGACTTAAAGACATTTCCTCATATCAATTACTTTTAAGAACTGTCAAAATTAAAAGAAAAATAGTACGTTTTATTAACTCACATATTTGATCAGGGTTGGAGCAATACACTCCAAAATGTAGCTTAAGAACGAAATAATGATTAAATAATGCATCTTTACAATTGTAGTTTAACCGTTTTTCAGACTTATTCAATTTGTTCTCTTATTAGCATTATATTTTTGTTATGACTTCAGTCGCCAAACCTGCAATTAAAAACATTAGTTTATGAAAAGTTGAATTGTTTATATTTTTGATTCGCATTTGAAAATTAACCCTACAATGTTGTTTCCTCTGACATCTGTCTGAGAGAAAACGTGAAAATACCTTCATTCGTGAGGACTAGAAATTGACCCTGTGTTGTTGTCGATTTTTGGTTACGTAGGGCTGTTTTTTCCTTTGCACGTTGATTACAGAATTCCCTTTATGATATATGATTCGGCAAAATATCCAGCATAATATTTTCCGGCAACAACATTCAGCAACTCGGCATCTGTCATCATCCGTCCTTCTTCTTTTTCAAGTTTTAATAAGGACGGATAAAATTTGATACTACTCTAATTTTAAAACTACTCTCGGAATCAAATTACCGAAAGAATGAAAAATTACATTACGGTTCACGAGAATTTTAACACACAAACGTTTGTTCATTTCGTTTTATAACAAAAACAAATGTCAATTCGACTCAGTGTTGCTTTTATTTTGAACAGTTCGCTACCGTACCGATCGAGAACAAATTATCATACTTACCATATGAGTTTTTTGTTTCAGATTGAAAAAATGATTTGAGGAAAGTGGGTGCGTTTTAAAAATGCACCCACCCAGTTTTAGTTTAAAGAATCAACACACACCGCTCTGTACGGTGCCGCCCTCTGTGACGCTCCGGTGGGGACAGTCTCACTCTGGTTTACCTACGGTTCACGTATCACTACTAGCTCTAGTCAGTCTACTCCAGAACTCCAGTTTACTTTATTTCTTGATTAATGTTGCGTAGGAATTATTATTAATCACAAAAAACACGACCCAACTATCAACATGTCCCTGACAAAGTAAGTTTAATCATAATCCAATTTAATATAACATCCAAAATATTGTATTCAGTTGTGAAATTCATTAATTCAAAAAATAACCTCAAAATTTGTCATTGTTTTCCATCACTGATTTCTTAAACATTTCACTTTGTGGAACTTTTTTGGTTACCATCAATTAACGATTTACTGAGTCAGTGATTTTAGAACTTAGTTTCAATTTATATTTATTAAGAAAATAGTGTCTAATGATTTGTTTTCAATTGGTTTTCAGTTTGCTACCCGCACCAACGCAAGTTGTGTGGGACAGGGATGATGAAATTCGTGAGCAGAAGCTTCGTCAAAGGCCTGTCTCTGCCCTTGTCAAAGCGGCATTTACAGCGCCTCCATATGGACAGAGAAAAGGATGGGTTCCTCGCAATGTTGAGGTAACTGTCAATGTTTCAAAAAAAAAAATTCCCAGAATTTGATGCTTGTCAAATTTGAGATTAGAAACTAATTAGTAACATTCAAAATCAACAATAACAAACATCAAGAAACAATCATTTGTTTATATTGTATACTACTTATATATTTTTTGTATTTAGCAGAGATTTTAATTCGTTATATTTTTCGTTTGTTCAGGATTTTGGAGATGGCGGTGCATTTCCTGAAATTCACGTAGCTCAGTACCCATTAGAGATGGGCATGAGAGGAAAGGAAGCAACAAGCAACGCAATAGCTGTTCAGTTAGATGCGGAGGGAAAAATCAAATACGATGTTCTGGCACGACAAGGTCACTCCAAGGACAAGATAGTGTACAGCAAACTCAGCGATCTGCTGCCGTCAGAGATGCTGGACGAGGAAGATCCATCTTTGCTCCGACCTTCCGTCGAAGACATCGAGGAGATTACAGAAAAAACAAAAAAGGCCCTGGAAAAGATCACCGAATCAAAGATCGCAGCAGCGATGCCGGTTCGGTGCGCTGAGAAACGTGCTCCGGCTCAGTACATCCGGTACACGCCGTCTCAGCAGGGACAAAACTTCAATTCAGGGGCGAAGCAGCGAGTGATCAGGATGGTCGAGGCGCAAGTGGACCCGATGGAGCCGCCTAAATTCCGCATCAACAAGAAGATCCCTCGAGGCCCGCCGTCTCCCCCCGCTCCAGTTTTGCATTCTCCAACTCGAAAGGTCACAGTGAAGGAACAGAAGGAATGGAAAATCCCTCCCTGTATCAGTAACTGGAAGAACGCCAAGGGTTACACCGTGCCGTTGGACAAGAGGTTAGCAGCCGACGGTCGAGGTCTGCAGCAGAGTCATATCAACGAGAAGTTTGCGAAGCTTTCCGAGGCGCTGTATATTGCCGACAGGAAAGCTCGTGACGCTGTGGAGATGAGGGCCCAGCTGGAGAAGAAGTTGGCGCAGAAGGAGAAGGAGAAGAAGGAGGACCATCTGAGACAGCTAGCTCAGAGGGCTCGTGAGGAGAGGGCCGGAATCCGGTCGATGGCGGCGGCTGAGAAACAGGAGGATGTCAGGGAGAGAGACCAGCTGAGACAGGAACGTCACAAAGAGCGCGCCAGGGACAGGAACTTGGCTAGAGCTGCTCCCGATAAGAGGTCAAGGCTGCAGAGAGAAAAGGAGAGGGACATCAGCGAACAGATCGCCTTGGGAGTGCCGGCCAAAAATATTAACACTTCCGGGGATGGATTGTTCGATCAGAGATTGTTCAACCAGAGCAAAGGGTTGGACCATGGGTATGGCCACGATGATGAGTACAATGTTTATGACAAACCCTGGAGGGACAACAACAGCATCGCTTCGCACATCTATCGACCGGCGAAAAACGTTGATAAGGATGTGTATGGGGATGATTTGGAGACTTTGGTGAAGACCAATAGGTTTGTTCCTGATAAGGAGTTCAGTGGCACTGATAGAACTGCTCAGAGATCGGGACCGGTACAGTTTGAGAAAGAGGAGGAGGATCCGTTCGGTTTGGATCAGTTCTTGAAGCAGGCCAAGCATGCCAGCTCGTCAGCTGGACAGGCTAGCAGTAGCAGCCAAAACAAGAGAAGGGAAGACAGAGAGGCGAGAAAAGACGACAGGGATAGCAAAAGAAGGAAACATTAGAATTAAGGGTGTTATTTGTTTTAAGTTTGTTAGTTTAGGAAGTTATGAACTTATATTATAAATTTGAGTGTAATGAGGAGTTTTTTCAGTTTATTTTTGACGATTTACAATTTAAGCTTTTTCATAAGTTAGTTGAGAACTTAATAATAAAATTTAAACAATTTGAATACTAGTGTGAATAAGGAATTTAGATTGTATGTATAATATTAATACATTTGAAAGAATAAAATTTAAAAAAAACTGAATATCTTTGGTACAAAACATTTATTACTTGAAAACTTGATCTTTTAGGTATAAGCTAATGAAAGAAATGAATAAAAATTAAATAAATAAAATAGAAAAATTAAAATAAAAACAAAAATTGGCGCAATTTGAATACTAACATGCAATATTTATGTACCTTGAATACATTTCGTCGCCCCAGATGAAAAAGGGCCTATTTCAGTTAATGGATACAAAAGGGCCTATTTCATTTTCGCTCCGTTTTGTCGAAAAAAGGGCCTATTTGAAAATAATCGTAAAATGGTCTATCTCATAAATTTTTGATGAAAATGACGAAAAAGGGCTTATCTCAACTACATTTCGAAAAGTGGTCTATTTCAACTTTTTCATTAGATTT
>JAAMPD010001003.1:0-31663 GCA_025266255.1 Trissolcus basalis
AATAAAAAAAAACAAAGTGTGTTTTTGTTCTCTATTTTGTTTCAATTACTTTGAATTAAAAAACAATAAAGTCATCGGTGCGTATTCATAGTCATCTGAGGATGTTTTCCACTGACACGCATGTCGGTTATTTACATTTTAGGAATGCCAATATTCGGCGCACAACGTCGGTCTATAAAGGCTTTGAGGCAACTGCGACGTTGACGAGATCCATGCCCTTATAAAATTACCAAGAACACTGGAAAATTTGACGCGAGGAGGCAGTCTTTCGGAAAATTGACGATATGAAACACGGCTGCGGCTTGCGCCGACTTCGCACTTTAACCGAAATAGGACAAAAGAAAGCAACTCGGCAGGCAGCTTGAGCGATGCCTTTTTCCATCCCGCTTAGGCTGCATCAAATTCAAACTTACCCATCTGCGATGCTACAAAGTCGAGCACCCTCGCGATTTACACCTGCAAACAAAAATAATGAAATTTGTATCAACTCGTGGTATCAAACGATTAAAACAAATATTTTCTCTCTTTCTATCCCTCACGGACGAGAATATATTTTAAAAATATAAATACAATATATTTCTTGTATATAAAATATATTTTCGGTAATGAGTAATATTTATTATATATAATTTTCATAGATTCCATTATTTTTAAATTATATAAAATTTAAAAATATGAAATAAAATATATTGTTCATATATAAAATTCATAAAATTTGGTATTTATATTTTGGTCTATGAAATATATTTGCGGCAAGACAGGTAATATTTATTATATATTTTCCGTCTGTGAGGGATATATCAAGATATATTTTTCTCCTTCTTTGATTATTATTATTATTTTTTTTTCAATTAAAATAATTTCTGATTTTTCCGAAATGTGATTTATCGATTCGAACGATATGTGTTTCAGAAGTGAAATGTTAGCTCGCTGATCCGTCAACTTTGTGACGCAAGCCAACAAAGGCGCTACAATGGCATTAAATATTTTTTTTTGCCCGTCAACTTTTTCAATTGATGTACATACATTCCGACAACTTTTGTATATTGCTTTATATATACATGAATGCGTTGAAAGCGAACACGTACGCGAACTTCGCATTCACGGAGCAAAACTTTGCCCGAGCTTTTCGCCCGGATAAAGCTTTTCGCGGGGAAATAAAAAAACATGTCAAAACATATATCCGCCTTGATGCAAGTTTCGCGCGCTCAAAGGTCGCGCGCGCACTTTGTCCCGTGTATATCATCAGAGAGCGGAATTTGTTTTGCGGAAGAATGAAACGCCAGGTGACACTCATTTCGGGCCGCTTTTCAGGCGTGTGCGTAAGTTAATGATTGCCGCAGGCTCAGCGGACAGATCTCTCCGCGATGATAGATTGCAACGTGAGCCTCCCAGACTCGTCGTTTTTCTCCAACTTGGATGATATCCCGTCAAGACTTGGGTCGCCGCTTTTCAAAACGATTCTTTTTTGCCGATAAGATGTGTACCGCCGCATGATTTATTATACTGCAAATTAAAAATGAAGAAATTATACAAACTTTTATTTATACTTTTCTGTTCCATTTTTTACCCTTCGTTTTTTGTTGTTCCTATTTTCTCATTTATCTGTCTGTTTATTCCGGTTTCTATAAAATGTCTTCATTCGCAGCGAAGAGTGTATTTAGATTTTCAAATAGAATGTATGATATTTAATTAAAAATTAAATTTTTTGGTGTTTCATTTATTTGTTTTTGTTTTGTAAATGAATTTTTGATTTCAATAAAGTTACAGGATGAAATAAAGCGCAGGATTACGCGGTAACGAAATTTGTGCCAATTCGAAAATCAATCTCCGATCATGGCGTAAGTTTCCCCATTGATAGGTGGGGCCACACTCGATGTCATAGGTTGGCAGTCACCCTCGCACACACAACTGCTTGCACCCATGTACAGTTACATGCAAAACACACTCCATGCATGCGTGATCGCAGCAAATTGATAATCTTTTCAAGGCAGAGGAGGAACTCCATGATAGACCATTCTTCAAGATTTCCAAGTCAAGTACACACACAGCCCTAAAATTAATTTCACGAAACGCCATCAGACCGTTGTCACACATGATTTTATGGCTTTCCCAAATAACGCGGTAACATTTTATATTACTACTTTCATTTTACAAATTTTTCATTCTGTAAATTGATTGAAAATAATTTTTTGATTTAATTTTTGTTCTTGCACTGAAAATCATGTTGAAAAAAGTAACAATTCCAATTAGTTACGAAATTAACAAAAAAAAATTATTTTGTTTTTGACTAAAATTTAATTTTTGTAGATAAATCAACAATATTTATATAAATTCATCTTGATTTTTGTTTCAAAACGAATTATTTTTCCTGTCAAGAGCTGACGTTTTTTCCATCCTCCGATACTTTTCCCAAGTTTGGGATTTGCAGTGTCTGAACAAACTTACACCTACTCCACTAGTTGGGAAGTAAACTTTCGTTTTAAAAATCCGTCGTGTATCAGTATCGGGGGAAAGTATTCATGAAATTTTAAGTAGAATAATAAATTTATATAGCACTAAAAATATTTCGATAAAAAAAATGGTTCCAGGCGTTAGGACGTTTAATGTCTGTGTGTGTACATCGTGGCGGATCGGTTATAACACTGATTCGGTAAGCGGAATTTTTATGGCGTCATTACTTTTGTCAGTGATAAAAAAACAAGAGCCGTGGTTTCATCTGCTGATCTTGTATGCAGCTCTCCGATACGATGTGGAGCACGAATGCAAGACCGAAACTTCCATCCGAGACTTTTTACGAGACACTTTCTACTTTATGACGTATGCAAATTGCGCTAATTCCGCGCCTTTTACTGCTCGTAAAGTTGCGGCTCGATCGCAACGCTTGATCCGGTGTCCGAAAGGAGCACAACTATACCCAAAGACAAACGTCTTTCTTATTCCGATCCGCTGCAACATTTTCGCACTTATTATTTGTTTCCGTTTTTAATATAACGGCCCTCGCCTACACATGGCGAACGTGTGCCTGACACATTCTCCAACTTTTCTTGAACCTGTCAAGTTCAGCCAGAGGCTGTCGTTTTTCACGTCCCTCCCTCGATTCAACAACTCGCGAAAATTCACACTTTGCACGTTTAACATTAGCACGCGTTACGTACTCAATTTTCCAGCGCCTCAGGCCGTCATAATGTTTACTGAAAAAATTGCCTTTTTTCTATTTCTCCATCTCTCCTTCTTCACCCCGTTATTATTTTTTTCTCTTCCTTCACTCGAAAAGAAATTGTAACAAAAAAAATCTTTTTCACAATTTTTCTTCTGTTTTTTTTTACCGTTTCATTTTATTTTTTATTTGTATTTTATACCTGGAAATACGAAACCGCGGGGTTTTTATTCTTCCTTCAAAAACAAGAGCAAATCGATTTTTTTCCTTCTCGCGACAAGATGGAGGCGAAGAATAGAATAAATATTACGAATATTCGTAATAATAAAAGAGCATAGTACCCTAAGCACGCATCTCTCATACGTCGGATAGAAAATCAATACCTACGTCTCAGCGGCTCTGAGCCCATTTCCCGTGCTGCCGCATCCAGGACTGCCAACGACACGGGCGTTCGCCAAATCGAGAATCTCGTTTCACGTTGGGAGCCTGATATAACACAGAGGACTGCGACGTACGGAATTTATTTTGCAAAACCGAACAAAATCCATAAATTGTGTGTCGCATCAAAACGCAAAACGTCAAGGATCAAAAATTATTGCTCTCCCAAAAATACTGAGTGTCTCCGAAAGATTTCGACCATTTTTCATCTTTTGTTTTCTATTCCCCCTTTTTCCATCCCCCCCCCCCAATTTAAATTAACAACAAACAAAAATTCATTCAATTCAAATTATTAATATTAATTATTTCAATTCTCATTTATAATAATTTTTTTATTGCTTACAATTATATAATTATTAATTAATATTAAAATTAATTTCATAATTTGAAATTTAAAAATTTTAAATTTATTGTAATATAAATTGACCAATCATTAAATTTGAAGTTTTATTAGGTTGAGTTTTAAATTGGTGAGAGGTAATTTGAATGGACGAAGAATTAGCAAACGAAAATGATGTAGCCCGCGCGAAATCTTGATTGTTCGCGCACCTGGCGGTGTACTCTCGTTTGGTAGGAAGTATCACTCAAGCGAGTTGTTCATCAAGATTGAAAAGTGCTGACACGGTCGTTTATTCGCATTAAAGTTCGCGCTCGGGGGATAACGTTGAGAGTGCACGGGATACGCGGCGTATAATTAGCCCGCATTTTATAGTCGCTCATTATAATGGCCGGGCGCGCCGCCGCCCGGCGCGTTTTGTTCTGGTGTTCAATAATTAAGTGGGACCTGTTGCGCTTCCCACTCCACCCACGCGGTCTCATCGCTTTTAAAGCGCGCATGCAACGCGCTCGGCCGATTCGCAACACCGAATTCATTATTCATACCAATTAAACAAAACCTCGTAGTCGTTCACTAGTACGAAATTTTTACGCTCTTTCATAATTTTCATACTTCTCCGGTGATACATTGTTTCGTCTCGTTTAATTCTCAACGGTTTTATGATTCGTGCAAAATCCACAAATCTCACAGATTACAAACTCCTTGATTCCAATTAACTTACAATACCAATTACAAAATAAATTGAAAAAAAAAAATCCTATTATTTTTGTCTATTTATTATTTTCTTGTCGGTTTTTTCTCTTTTTTCTTTTTTTGTAAAAATTTCAATTGATCATTGAACTTTATCGGAGATATGACTTTATTAAAATTGACTTACGAAAAACAACTAGAAAATCATGATTTTTCTGAGCGCACGGTGTCTGATATTTTTGTTCGCCTCTCTTGCGAATATCGTTGAAAATAAAAGCTGAATATATATGAGGCATTGTATATATTTGTTTGCAAACGCAAGTCTTATCTGAGAGCCTCGACTTGAAACGTATCAATTTGAAAAATAACAACCCCGACATGCTATCCTCATTTTCTCACATTTTTCCTCACTGTGTGTATTTTTCTTTGTATCTGTCACTGTTACCTGTGCACATGCAAGCGTTTTTCCCCCCTCGCTCTTTTATCCTGTACTTGTTTCCTTTCCATACACTACACTCTGATCGCAAGACTCGACTAGAAGATTCCTCTGTTTTTGCTGGTAATGGTCTCGACGTCAGTCGGAATACGCAAAATCTTATTTCGCCCATCCGACCTCTTAAGAAAAGGGCTTTGTGGTTCTTCGTTTTCAATAACGAAACGACACGACCTATCGTGCCACGAATACTCCGGCAATTCCACTTACTGATATACATGACCTTTTATCTGATACCGTCATATGTAGAAACTCAAACAAAAACATTTCATGCCGAACAAAAAAAGATAAAAAATACGAATTTCATTCAAACACGCCATTTTCATCAATGTAAAAGTAAAAGAAAAGAAAATTTTTGTTTGTTTGTTTTTTTGTTTTCATTTCAAAAAATGTGTATCCGTTGTTTTTTAAAGGGGAACGAAAAATATTTTATTTGGTCCCTCGTAATAAGTTTTAAGGATGTCTCTCCGAAATTTATTCAATTTGGTGTGGCTTCGCGCACACGCGGATTTGCACGGAATAGACCCGCCCCTGATATGAAGTCACATATTTTGAAAAGCTTATAAGGAAAGGAAAAAAGAAAATTATGCAATCTCAGCGACTCGTAACCAAAAACTCGAATAATCAAATATTTATGCGTGCATTCCATTACAGAGACAAAATTTGCTGCACGCTCCGTTACAATTATTTACATTCGGCGAGGCCAGATGCCAGCGGAAAAGAGCGTGAGAGAGTGGAGATTTGAAATTTGCGCGAAATTTTATGTCGCGAATTACGTCGGCTCATCCTCGACGTCGCGTGCTTAATAACTGCAGAATCAGGCAAAAAATATATACATACGTATAAAAGGGATTCCTCGCAGTAATACGATATGGGATTCTATGATACGCGCGGGGCGGAGACATCGAAAGGGTGAGCCGCGCGAAGAGGGTAGAGAGGCGCACTATATGTCGCAGTAATCTTTTACGGTCTATCTCGCATAACGTTGCCTGCCACCTTTGGAATACAGTTGCTCCCATAAATTTCGCGCTTACGATCTTCATTCTTTGCTACAACTCTCATCAATACCTGCCTCAGCAAATCAGATTGATTGACTCCTTACCCGAAAATATATAAAACTTTCCCCATCATTTTTGCATTTTTAACACTCCCAAACAAGCTTCATCAAATATAACACAAAACCGAATCCAACAAATTTTATACGGGCTGTACATCAATTCTGCAACGAAAAAAACACAATTCTGATTGGTAAGAAAATTTTCAGGAAATGAAAACAATTATAGTTTAAATTTTATTTAAGTATAATTCATTCATTTCAAATGTCCAAAATATTTTCAAACATGATGACTGAAAAAGAAATTGAAATCTGAAAGAAAAGGTTAGGTAATTGAACAATTTAAAAATGTTCAAAAATGGAAGCGATGGCTTAGGAGGCAGAGGTGCCAAATTTGAAACGAGAAACTCGAGTTCGATTCCCAGGATGACCGAAATTTTTTTCCTAATACAAAACCGGGAAAAAATCATTAGTGATGTAGCTCAGCATTTGATTAAGACTAAAAGGTTTTTGTTAACGAATTAAATACATTGTTCAATATTTGTCAGTTTATTACATAAGACAAAGAAATATTTGAATTTGAGGAATCAAAAAAATGTCGACTGAAGGACTGTAAAATTCTCGAGGGATGAAGGATCAAGGATCGCAAAGACGATGCACACGTATATCCTTATCTTATATCCTTCAGCGAAACGAGTGAGCTGTGGTGGAGAGCTGCCATCCTACCAACCCCGGTGCGCTTCCTCTCCACCGCACTTATTTTGGCATCCGCGTATCATTCCCCTCAACAGCGTCGTTTTCGAAAGCCTTCGCGTCTGAGATGGCGTCTGGCTTGCTTGGCTAATATCGTGCGTCATCAGTCATTTTCGGATCTCGAAACGTATGTGTTTATTTGTACGTCCTGGAGACGTCGTAACATGTGGCGCATTCTCAAGATAAGACCTCTTCCGTCGCAGTATCGCTCAAAATCCTCCGCGGAAAAATAATGAGTTTTATGATAAATGTCGCGATCCGACGTCTAGCGATGGTATTATTATATTTTTGTGTGCATCTCCCGGCGAATCATTTTTCTCCGACGGTTTCGAAAAATAGGAGCCGCCGCCTTTATCGTAACGCAATTTTTGATTCGCACACGAAGTCGTCACATGCACGCGAGATACAAGCCCCTGTATCTTCGCATCCTCTCCCTGGAAACGGTGAAATCATGGAAAATTCAAAATCGATAACGCCGATATACCTGAGGGGATGCTTTTTCAATACCGAACACTCCGAGACATTTTTCCTCGCGAATGTATTTCTTTCTCTAGCAACGCGAAACACATTTGCGTTGACTCCGCGCCGAAAGTCATAATACCGCTCGCTCGAATGCAAAATCACCTCCTATTTTGCAGAACAGATGCTCGTGCAATTATATTATACGTTACAACCACGGGTTTGCTTTTTTATCCACTCGTTTTTTGTACCGACAAAAATTTTTGTTCCTTCTTTTTTTTTCTCGTACGAAAAAAAGAAACACCCCTTTTTTGTATCGCAAAAACCAGGAAATAAAATTGGCGAACAAATGGATCTGCCAAGCGTGATTTCTAGGACGCGCATATTTTTCGTGAGCTTGCTTTTTCTGTTCGCCTATCTTTTGCGATTCGCAGACTCGTAACATCGACCCCCCCCCCTTCAAAACTTACATACACGCTTCAGAATGAAACACAAAACGTCATCCGTTGATTGGATTCAGTCACAAAAAAATGTTAACAATTATTTTGCATCTTTTGGGACAAACATTTTTCAAGTTTAATTGAATTTCAAAATTTTTATGTCAACCCAAAGGTCTAACCCTCACGGACGAAAATATAAACGCAAATTTTATAAACAGAATATACAAATTATTGCCGCTTTTTTATAAAAATTTTATATATTTTTTATATTTTATTTTATGAAATTTAATTTTATAAAATGAAAAATATAAAAAAAAATATAATAAGAATATACTGATTATTGCCGTTTTATAAATTTTATATATCGTTTATATTTTTGTAGATATATTAAAATATATTTTCGTCCGTGAGGGAAGAATGTACGTGTAAGTATATTTTAATTTTATATTTTTCATAAGATATAAATAATATTATTTTTATGAAATTATAAATATAGAAGTATATAAATTATGAATTATTTTATTCATTTATTACCGCGTTATAATTGATTTATGAATGATATAATAATTTTTAAATGATTTATAAATGGTATATATCTTCTATGTTTGAAATATATCTATATATATATTCTATATCCTACAGGGACCAAAATATATGTATGAATATAATTTAATTTCGATAAAATTTATATTTTATATTTAATTCATACAATTTACTGTCGCTTTATTAATATTAAATATTATAATATTAATATTTATTATTAATATAATAATATAAATATATTATTAACTTTATCAATATAAATATATTACATTTAGAAACTTTTCTATACGTAAAAAAAGTTAGAAATATATTTTTGTTCATGTAGGAAAAAAACGTATCTTTGATTATTTTTCAGACCAATATTAGGAGATTTCGAATAATGAAAATTGTAATGCGCGATAAATTGGACATCAGAATTTTTGCTGCGTCGAAGAGTCAAAAGACGTCGCAAATTGATCATCATTTAGCGTGTGCATCTGAACGAGTTCATACATACAAAAGACGGGGCCGTATAGTTTGAAATATGCGCCGGCTCGTGTATGTGCAAATGTACTTTGGCACGGTTGGAAGTGACAAAGTCTCGGGCGTTGTATTTTGCCGAACAATTTTTCCATAAGACAGTGGCTTGGCGGTTTCAGCTAGACCATCGCCCATTTGCGTGCCAGTGTTTCATGTGTCTCATCTCTTTTTCTTATTCCTCGTCGCGAGGTCGGGCTTATCTTTTGTTCGTCGCTCTGAAATAGTAAGTTAAGTAAGAGATGGGTTACCACGGGCTCTATTTCGCGCTCCTTTTATTCACGTTCCCTGCCCGAGTCAAATAAAATACCTAGCTTATATTATTCCCACCGACGGTCCGGGGATGGTTACATTTACGAAAACCAAATTGCCACCACGTGGATGAACTATTTGACCGCGATGAGGTCGCACATTTTCAAACGAACAAACAAATTTATCACCGTTGCCGAAAGAGGAATCGAAAAAGTGAAACAAAGATGAAAAAAAAAAAAAAACAAAACAAAACAAGGATGAAAAAAAAATGGAGGTGAAAAAAAGTTTGTGGAAAGAAAGTGGGTCTTTCGAAATTCGCGACATTGTACGAGAGTTATAAAGTAGCAAAATTGGAGGGATGAAAGGGACGAAGAGGAATAAATGGAAATTTCGAGCCGTTAAACGTAGCCTTATATACATGCGAACGCAAAGACGGCAGTCAGCGCGAGAAATCAAGTGTGGCGGAGATTTGCATGCGAGTCGAATATAAGCCGAGTGGCTGAATATCCTCAGGAGTAGAAAGGGTATAAGTATTTCATATAATACTGCATCGCGAATATAAGAAAGAAAGGAGCCGAAGGAAGAGGAGGATAAACGTCGGGCTGTCTTTATCGCGCTTCTTCCATCGCGCCCGCGGACCTTGTATTTTACAGAACGAAGGGTGGAAGCAAAGTAACCCTCTTAGACTCCGCTGAGTAGAGCGCACTGTGTCGGAGATAGCTCTCGGAATAGCATCGGAGTATAACTGGATGACGCTGCAAGATGCTTTCGAATATACGAACGTATGCATGAGCCGGGCAATGTTTAATAATAATATAAATACGACCCGCGGTTATGCCACGCCAACGGCCGATGTGTCCCACGAGCTGAATCAACAACTTCCTCGTTCGAACGAAAAATTGCCAATTACAATATCTCACGCCGCCACCAAATGGTTATCTCCTCAATTACAAAAAACGAAACAGTCGTCCGACTTTAATCTACTTGACAAATTTTCCACATCAGATAAACAAAAAAATATAACTCGCAAATTTACTCCAAAATAGTTAAATTTAACAGAACTCAGGTATACAAAATTTTTTGTAATATTTTTTTGCAAAATAAATTGAAAGCACGTGTAAGATTTTTTAAAAATTGTTCTATTTTTTTTCAGAAATAGTACTCGGTTTCAGGAAAATCCATTGACTGAAAAAAATATGAAAATATTTTGAAAAATTTTTGTCAATCTTGAAAGGAGAAACCGGAGTTCGATTCCTGACACTGACAAAAAATTTTTTTTCTGACTAAAACTTTTAACGAAGTAACGTGAAAGAAACTGGAAAAGAAGTAAATAATGAGATGGACAGAGAAAATAAATTTTGCTGGAAACAGATGGTATGAACAACAAAATTGGAGGAGGTGCAGTGGGAGGGTAATTTGTACCCGGCTGGCCGTGTAAGAAAATGCGCGAAATAGAAAATGATGTTTGTCGGTAAATGTAGTGAAAAATCGCGGGCGTGCCGAGATTCTTTATTGGAAGTGCCAGGACACGGGTAGCGGAGCACGGATATGTCGGATTGCACGCGCGTTATACCCAGGCTTGTGTGTGCCTTCCGCGTTCCATTTGGGCGGAATCATCCGCAGTGTTGCAACACACACTCCTAAGCCGGATGGAATTGTCGGGGTGGCAGGCTGCGACTGACGGCTACATTTATACGTCTCGCGGATTTTCCATATCGAGATTCGTCGAGTGCAGGGAAAGGAGAGAAAAAAGGCGCGCAGCTTCTTACGACCGGGATTGTGCAAATAACGCCGGGGCGGATTTGTATCTGTCAGAAGTTGGCGCGACCTCAGCTACGTGCCGCCGACGGCAATTGCTCAGATGCACGACTAAATCGGATGTTATTGCAGTTCGCCCACCCCCGATCGGCTTCGACGTTCTTCGTAATTGTCACGTGTCCCTGTTCCTTTTTCTTTTCGCACTGCGGATATAAACCAACTGGCACAAACAGTACCGAATGTTGACGAGGACAAACAAGCATCCGACGTGATCGGTGTGCCAAGACCAACTAACCCTTTCATATGCACGCGGGGTCGCTGTCCCGAGACCCTTACCTGAATACATCATCTGATTGGCCCGCAGGCTTGTTCGTGGCATCTCCAACAACCCAAAATCATTTCCCTTTTTAACTCAGATGGCAAATATTCAAAACTCTACAAAAGTTGAAACCAAAACAAAGCTCTGCGATGTAAACAAACCAACTTTCGGAATTTGTTAAGGTGAATCCTGTCACGATCGAATAACAAAAGCCATTTCGTTCTCAACCCTCACGGACAAAAATATAAATGCAAATTTTATTAAAAAAATATACTCATTATTGATAATTTTTATACAAATTTTATATACTTTTTAAATTTTATTTCATAAAATTTCATTTTATAAAATGAAAAATATAAAAAAAATATAATAAAAATATACTCATTATTGCCGTTTTATAAATTTTATATACTTTTTTTATATTTTTGTTGATATATTAAAATATACTTTCGTCCGTTTAATCTTTTTGATTTTGATGTTCATATTGATTATTTACAAAAATCAAATAATTCATATTTTTACTGATATTTAATTTATTATTTTTTAATTTCTTAGTTTACTTTTGAAAATCAAAGACGTGAAATGTAAACAAAAAATAATTTCAAATTAGAAATTACGAATCAAAATAAATTAATTCCGAAGTAATGTTTGTTAAACTTTCGTTTTGTATTATTCTTTTTATCATTTCTATTTCTTCGTTAGAATGTTTTGTTTACTTTAAGACATTATTCACCTCTAAATTTCCTATCAAATGTGTCGAAAAATTTGGCCAATGAAAAGATGCGAAATTGGGCATGATCAGGGTTGGCCTGCCTTTTTAGCTTACGTTGCTGTCCAACAGCTAAACTTATTTGCAAATATATACAGATCCAAACCACGATCGAGCGACGCCTGGACTGAATAATCAGATGGATAGAATGTGAAGTGTAACAACCACTCTGTCCATGCGAGTATGTAAATCACGACCTGGCATTCATATTTGAACGCGTGTACGCATGCCATTCGTCTAGCTACCTAGCTACCTACCTACCCAACGGGACCGCTTTCATCTCTACGACACTCTTTCCCGCATTTGCATGACAATATTATACCTTTCGACATATGCAGATCCACGACTTCCCTCCCCCCTCCCCTACCTGAACTATACAGTTGCCAATAAACTATTCGTTGGGTTATACAATTTTCAAACTGTTGAATTTGACCTGGTTGAAAAAATTTAGCTAACGCTTCTTTTTATTAAAAAAAATTTTTTTTTCAACATTTTAGGTGAAGATTGCGATGATTCAACGACGAAATTGTACGAAGAAAGAAAATTTAGAAAAGTAGAGATGTCGAAAAGAGAACTACGGCTTGTATGCAAATTGTGCATGATTTGTTGGAAAGTATATAGTCAGGTATCCGAATAGAAAGGTGAGGTCTAGGAGACGGGGAGAGAAACAAGAACGGAGAGATGTTTTGTTCCTTCTTACACTGTCAATCACTCGGCGAATCATCCGCGTTGAATAATCCAGACTGAAAAGTGCGAGGGGCAGGCGGAACAGGGACAGCGCTGGAAACTCGAGCGATGCAAATTTGGCAAAAGTTTAAGCGCAGATCCGAAAGCTCGGGCGGCTCGCGGCAATTTGCATAAGTGTCCGAGCAGCTGCTCGAGAGAAACACGTGCTTCTACGTTTGATAAACGTCATTCGATCGGTGTGTTTTTTTAGTTCATCCCTAGTTGACTATTTTTCAATATCTTTTTTTTAATAACTGAAACTTTTCAGAAAAATTATATCATTAACTATAAGTCAACAAAGATGAACATAAATTTATTCTTATTCATTTATTTCAATTGAAAAATTGAAAATCTCCAAAAAACATTTATAATTTGAATGTGTGAGTTACAAAACTAGAAAAAAATTGCTTGAATGTGGTAAGAAATGGATTTTTTTCAATTTTGATTATTTATTTATTCTGCACTTATTTTTTGTAGGTTTTTCCTTAGAAGTGGAGATTGGAAAAGTTTTGCAAAAATTTGATAAAACCGTCCGTAACATGACGTGACCTCAAAGCGTTGCCGTTCAAAAGGGATGGGATCGAAATAAGATATGGAAATTTTCAATTTGGGAAAAATGTCCGAATGTATTTGAAAAGCGAGGACGCAGGGAGCAAGCAAGATATGTATTATACGAAAAGGGATTGAGTGAGTGTAAGTACGAAGGTGGCGGTAGTGTTACGGGGGTGGAGGGGAGGTATGTGTGTGACGTGTGTAGCAGCCATTACGAAGAACCGAGAGTGGTTGCCTGGCAACGCCTCTCAAGCTCCACATACTCATACCACCCTCGACCAGCCCCCAAAATCTCCTGGGTATATATCTCGATGTAATATCGGCAACGTTTGTCAACCATAGCTTCTTGATAACTCGAAAAAAAATTTCTTCTCTCTCCGGCTAAATGATAAAATTCTCTTTAAACGCGCGCCGATCTCTTTCGTCAAGTTTCTCTGTCTCTCTGCCGAAGCGCGGATTGCGGTGGGCAAAAGTTTGCAATCAAAAAATTGTTAGATCAATCGCGGGGCAAAAACAATATTCCCCAGTTTTGCAAAAGCCAGCTTACCCTCCTCTTGATTGCCACTGACATCAAGAGGTTTAGGTTTCGTATACACTGCAGTTTCGGTTTCCTTTTTTCCCTCCTATATTGTTCGTAACTACAAGTTAAAAGCCCGCACCCAATTTTTTTCATTTTCCCCTTCTGTTTCCACATACGAAAATGATCAACCCAAATATATTCCATGATTGATAAAACAGTTTTGATCACATTATTATTCTCAAATCATTTCTTCCAAACTATTCTTTTATAGTTCAATCAAAATTTAGGAAATCTGTGAAATTGACATTGAAAAAGTTACAACAACTTTTAAACACAATTAAGAAAATTGTTGGATGAAATGAAATATTGAAATGATTTTCCAGAAATTGGTCGTGAGGAATTTCGAAGAGGCGAAAAAAAGATGAGCCAATAAATCAATCGAAGTGCAGATCAGGAACGTTCTAATAACGCATGAAATCTCGTGACGAATAAAATACTCAAAATCACACTTTTGGATTGCAAATCGTATCGGTTCACATTGAGGATGTCAAATTGGGTGTAACATTCGACTGTTGACTCGAAGCATCGTCTAAATCCATCGACAGCAGGAATACATGTGGCTTTGCGTGTGCGATGCACCTCTCGTCGAAAGAGACACGAAACGATGATGGGTCGATAAACATCCAAGTATTGTGCAATCAACCGCCTATTTGGTGTCATTGTGACGACAGTTAGGCATGTCGTTCTGGCTGCCTTTCTCATCCTATTTTTTTTCCACTGCGAATCTGCCGGCATTGTGCTCGTCCAACCCTTACACCGTCATTTTTCAAGGGCTGCCCGAGGGACTCTACCTGAAATCTAGCACTACCTGCGATTTTAATCCACGATCGACTCCACCGGAAGCGGATGTGGCTGCGCTTGTACAACTTCTTACCACCGTCTTTATAATTTCATTCCATCCCCCCCTACTTCCTCTTATTGTTTCTCAAATTGCTATTGAATATAATTTATCAACCAAACAAATCAAATATCAAACAAGAAAAAATTCGAACATCTAATAGGTGAATTTCAAACAAATTGATATTGAAATCATTTATTTAAACTTTTAATTTTGAAACCTTTAACTTCTAATTCCTGTAGAGGCATTTTATATATGGAGCCATATATAGTAAATTACATATTAGCCAAGAAAATTGTCAAAAATAAAAGAGGCGAATTTTAAATAATTAAATATAAATAATAGATGTCAAAATTATTTATTAAAATGTGTGAGGTTTGTAACATTTAATTTTTTTATATTATTTTACAGTCGTTCTATATATGGTAAATTAAATTAAATAACAGACAAGAAAAAGTCAAATATACAAAAGGTTAATTTTAAATAATTAAGTATAAACAAATTTATATCGAAATTATTCATTACTCAATTTATTATTATTAGAAATTATTCAATTTTAGAATTTTTGAACTTTTGATATTTGTGATTCTTTTACAGGCGTGTTATATATGGATCCATATAAAAAATTGGAAGTACAGTATATGTACAGGATCATGTTGTTTACAACAGAATACTTGACCTCAATTTGAGTTGGAAGTTTGTAATGCATCCTTGTGTGCAGTTTCAAAACCATTTACACACAACTTAAACCGTGACTCCTCATCTACCTGCTGTCATGCGTGTGAAAAAAAAATCTTTTCAGGGGCTCGAGAGCAGACCCCGAGTGCAGTTTTTCAAGACCCCACAGAACCTCTAATGCGGCGTTATATTGATCTCTATTATTGATGATATCTGCACGACTGGCCCATTAATATCACATTAAACAAAACCTTTCATAAGTGTCATAATGAAGAGACCAATAAAAGAACACACACCGAGCCCACAACCTCTGTCAGTCCCAATTAATTGACGAGGAAAAAAGTGTCCTTCCAACGTACAAGGAAAAAAGCACTCCCAATTTGTTACTGACAAGCAAAAAAGATGTTGTTTGCGAGAGGCGAATAATTTGAAAAAAATAAAAATAAAAAATGAAAAGTTGGTAGCAAAAGAAGAAGAGCGCAACGTCATCGTCAAATCTATTATCGAAATTTGAATACGAGTGCAGATCTGCGAATGGTAATTTTGTGCCAGCAGCGGATATTTAATAACGAGCGGCGCACACGACCGGATGTACCAGTGTCGCCCATATATTCAAGTGAGCCGAAGAGGACGGCTGTATTTTGCAAGGAGATATTTCCAATTTGTCTTCGCGCACAAAGTGGCGCGCGAGTTTCGCACAGGCAAAAGGAGAGGAGGGAAAGAGAGAGGAGAGGAGAGCACAGCCGAAGGAGAGAAAAAAACGGTCTGATAATGGTGGAAAATCCGTTGACTGAATTGAAGCGAGACGTCGTGAAATTGAACAACGCGTGTAACACATACGCGCTCGCGACGTTCCTTGTATGTGTGGGCACGTCGATATTATAAATACGAATTCAATTCCGCTGCTAGTAGATTTTTCGTTCTACCTCGTCGTATATATGCTAGTTGCGCATCTTTCCAGACCATCTTTTGTGACATTTCAAAAAAAATTCATACCGTCACACATTTTTCATCAGAATACAACTATATTTATTTTTTACACACCCTCGAGAACAAAAATATATTCTGAAATTTTTCAAAATATATTTTTGTTTTCATATAAATATATTTCCGACATTATGGACGATATTTTGTTTATATTTAGTTATAAATTTCATTATATAAATTTATCAAATACAAAATCTAACATATAATTTATATAAAAAAATGATAAAAAGCGCCAATAAGGCATATGAAATAAAATATTTTTTATATAACTTATATGAAATTATTTTAAAATATGAAACAAAATAAGGTCAGACCAACCTGGATGTTAAATCATATGTTCAGAGTCGAAACTTTTATTCGTAAGATGAAAAATTGTATAAAAAAAGGGAAACTTGCGATAAATAAAGATCAAAGCGACAAACGCCGACTGACGGGAGGACAAAAAGTTTTGAAAACGATATCGTCGTGGAAAGTTGCGGAGGAATCTCGCAGGGAAGACTTGCACCGACCTCGAGAAAACTTTGTGCACGTCCAACTTTGTCGAAGTATGAAAAAGGAGAAAAAAAAACTTGTCGAACTGCGATTTTCAAAACTGTTTCGACTTTGCTCGATTTCCGTGTACCAACCTTGAACAAACGTTTGCGAAAAAATTGTGTATGGGATTTGGTCTTCCCCTCGTCATTAGCCCGGCCATTAGAAGAGGTGCGCAAATACAGTCTGGATGATTCGAAGGATAACATGGAGAGTGAAATAAATATCATTAGCTCGGTTGTGAAAAACGTGAATCTGTCGCGGCGCTATTGTGTTTAGAGTGAAGGCACTCGACGTAAATTAAATATTTACGCCACTTTAGAATCCAGGTAGCGGGACGTTTTGTAGTGCGCGACCCCATTGTCGCGCTTGAAAAATACCATCCCATACAAAGTTTTTAACCTCGCGTACGTCAGCGCGCACGCACACAGAGAGTCTGACAAAAACGTGTGTAATCAAAATTTATTACCGAGTTACACGCGTCACGGTGCGTAAGCAGGGCAGTGTGCCCGATCCGAACCGTGTTCCTATTGCGATCACGAAACCCGTAAAATGCATACGATTACACTCGATGCCCAAATTCATGACCTTTTGTTGAAACCCAAAGGGTTATGCTTGCCTTCATAAATCAGTCACTTATTCGGATGCAAAAATTTGCGATTGTGAAAATGAAAATTCATCCAGATGCAAAACCAGGAGAAAAAAATATCTATATAAAGTAATTGAAGTATATACAACTGCAGATATAAACTTATTTTTATCTGAGAAATTCCAAAAGAAATTTCAAGGATTGTAAAAAACAATTTTTTTAATGCAAAATTGCAAAACCAATAAACAAAATATGTATGTTGCAATTGCAGTATATATGATTGCAGATATGGACTTACTTTTATCTGAAGAAGTGAAAACAGAAAAATAGATTCAGGATTGTAAATGCGAATCAAAAATCTCTGCAAATGCAGAGATGCAAGAAACTAATAAATTTTTTTTTTCAATTTCAGTTTATATGATTGCAGATATAGACTTATTTTTATTTGAGGAAGTAAAAAAGAAAGTTAGAAAAAGTTCGTAAGGTCAGAGTCTGTTTCAGAGATACAGCAAGTAGTTGGATAATGGAAGCTCCGATGGAAAAACTCGAAGATTCATTACAGCGGTGTTTATACTTTTTAGCAAACAAGCCACACGAGATTTCACACTCAGGGAGAAAGAGTAGTAGCAACTTGTTGCTTAATAACGATAGGATGGCCAGCCAGCTGACTGCGCGCGAATGCCCGCGCGTGCGCTCGGTAAAATTCATTAATCACTTGGCTCGCTCATCGGTAACTCTTTTTTTTCTTTCCTTCTTTTACTTTCCGTCCCTCTCCCAGCGCGAATAACACCTTTCGCGAACGCTGCTAGGCCATGAATCTCTGACTCGCAGTAAACAACCTGCGATTAAAAATCAGTTGATGATCATACTCGTAAATTCTTTGGTAATGAAACATGGAAATTATGAAATTGCAAATTAAATATCTCTTGACATTGAAACTTTAGAAATTTTTTTCTTTTTTCAAAATTTTTATTCATCATTTTATCTAATTTATATGACAATAGATTTTTTGATAAATTTGATCGATTTTTTAATAAAATGTTTATTATTCTTGTTTCAAATGAAATGTTTAAGAAAATATGAAGAAATATGATTTTTTTGTTTATAATATAACAAATATTGTATTTATATAAGATTTATTTATATTTTTAGTTTATTTATTTAATATTAGTATTCAATATTATTATATTTATCATTCTTATTTATATTTATCATACATGATAGAATAAAAATTGTTGTTTCAATTTGAGTTTGAAATTTTGTATGAATTTCATTGATTTTTTCGAATGAAATTTTCATTCAATTTCATTCAAAAATTGTCTTGAAATTTAGAATTTTTAAGAAAATTAAATAAATAAAATCTTCATTAAAATCTTCAATAAAATCATTTCAGAGAATATTAAATCTAAAATTTATATAATCGATGTTTAAAAAAAAAAGATATACAAAAATTTGTCATTTTTGTTTTCAGAATAAAAGACTATGAATAATTTTGCAAATTTCGCGTGAAATTAAAGAACAAAAATGCGGTTCGAGTCGGTTAGACAGACGTATAATCTCAGGGATAAGATCTGAGGCACGGAACAGACGGAAACCGAAGGCGTTGGCAAGGGGTTGAGAGAGCACGCCATGTGTGAACCGAGCCGCGGATCCTCGGACTTTTCGTCCGGCTAAGATCTGCCAACTACTCGAAGTTGACTGGACCGTTGGGTCTCAATCCCATCCTCGATATCGGATTTCATTTTCGGTGACACACTTTGTGCAAAATCTCGCCGACCGAAAGAAAAAAAATTGGCCCGCATGGCCAATTATCAGGAGATAAAAGATGCGCCGCACATATGGCACGGTTTTGTTTCGCCGTTGGGTGTTATTTAACATGCGTGCATATGTAAAGACTCGCGCAGGTAGAGAATATTTATATCCGCTTGGGACACCCCTTTCGGTCTATAAAAAGAGGAAAAACAGTGCCAGGGGTTTGCCGCCTAGCGTTTCTCTTCCTTTTTTTTGAGATAGTAAAAAATATGATAATCTATGCTTCAGTGGAAGAGAAAAATATAATTCATTATTCCACGTTGCGCGATACAAAGAATGTACAGGCTGCGACAACCGGTCGCCCTATGCCCGGGATCCCGCCTGCTCCTCGCCAACAAAAAGGGGTTCCTATCAGGCAGAAGGGTAAGGACGCAAGCCCGAACGATGCTAAGCTATATTTCATCTTAATTCCACTTTTGGTTTCCTTACTTTCCTCAAGCCCGCAGACCCCTGCCAAGCGTCAGGAAGAGCTCCATTCATTACGAGAGTTTATCAGTGTTCGCGCCAGAGGAACTTGTTGCAACTGCACCGCTCTTCCTCAATCGACTGGTAATTACACGGATCTCGTTGAGGGAGAGAAAAAAGAAGAGGGAAAGAGAAAAAAGTTTGTCTCGGCGGCGAGGCACACAGTTTTGGTGGCAGTTTATCACGTACAGAGGGAAGACTGAAAATTCTAAACACATCTTTCTACTTCATTTTTGTTTTGTATGCTGAGAACTTATATGTGCTGAAGTGTATGGGATGGCGAGTATGTGAATGATAAATCTGGGGAGGGAAAATGGAAATGGTGATTGAATTTAAGATCGAAATTTTTTTAAATAATTAGGTTCCTGGGAATTGATTTTGGTGATAAAAATTCACAGATCAAATTAAATTTGTCAGATTTAATTGATTAAATTAATTTGTCAGTACACATTTTCAAATGTGATTATAAATGCTGTTATATGTGAAATTGAATTTTTAGTTTGTGAATAATTTTTTAAAATTCATGTAATATTAAACAAGATTGTGTTTGTAAATATAAGTGAAGTTAATTTCAGATGAAACTCGATGAATGAAATCTATTTCAAGATATATCTTTGGTATTATAAAGTTTTGTAAAATACCGAACAAATTTTGATTATATAAAAAAGATTTTTATAAAAAAAAATAGAAAAGAAAAAAATTAAAAAAAAAATTGTTGAGTAAAATTCTGAAATTGAGAACATAATGATATCAAAATTAAAATGAGGAACATTTGCAGTACAAGTGATAACGAATGTTGATACCAGAATTAGATTCGCAACATTTCGCAAAGCCATAGAAGGAGAAATAACAGTTGAATCATAACACGAGGCGTGTTTGGAACATTCGGAGTGGCTTATAATGCGGCTGGTTCCCCGCGCCTGTAATAATTATACATGCAGAACGCCATAAAGGTGAAGGGGGGAAAGGAGGTGAGGCAAGGGGACTTAGAAGGGTTGATGAGTGCAACCGGTGTCTTCACCCCACTCCCCTGCTAATGCGGCTCGCGGATTCCTGTCACCGGAAACGTCCTGGCAGTTTCGCACGAAATCTCGATCAGACGAGACTGTCCAACGTGGTGTCTCGAGCCATCAAACATTCACAACAAAAGCTCCACAACTCAGTGCAACAACAAACAATTTTTCTCTCAAACATACTGTGATAAAAACCAAAAAAAAAAAACAAAAGAAGCGATTGAAAGTGGAGTGATTTTCCATTTGCGAGTTCGATAATCTTTTAAGTGAATTTCACAGAAGATGTGGAGATCAGTTTGTTACGTATTGCTCGAAATAAATTACAGGACTACGAAATTAATTAACATACATTTCGAACTTTACGCATGTATAGATTGTGGAACGAGGTCCTGTCTTCATCGTTAGCTCAGTCTTACGCCGCCCACTTTCTATAACGGCAAATTAACTACGCTAATTAGCGATCTAATATTATATATAAATGAAATAAATAATTCCCGGTCTTTCATGCTGGTTATGGTTCGAAAAAACTTTTCGCATTTAATGGTCATTATAAAAACCAAAAAAAGAATCGTTTCGTGATTCGTATCATAATTTGGCATGGAACAAAGCTGGTTATATTTAAATAAGAGAAGTAACAAGTAAGCATTTCCGTTATTGTAATAGCTACGGTATTTTAATTCCCTCGAAATACCAATCCTATGTCGATATTTATTTTATAATTTTTGAATAAATATTTCTGCATCTAGAATAATTTAATACATAACATCAATATTGATATTCCGCGGTAATTAGTTCTCAAGCTGTAAGCCAAAAGAAAAAATAATTATTTCTACCTGCAAACTCAGATTCAATGTTAATTCATCAGGTGATTGTTTTATTTTACGTTAATGAAAGGAAGGTTGAATAAAGCCATGTTTCATTTCTCAGAAAAATGTTCCACGTATAATTAAAAAACCATGAATGACCGCTCTTTCAATTATCACTTATATTTTGTTAATGTTTTAATATTATTCCACGTGAACCGGGTGAAAAAAAATCTCCCCATTAAAATCGTAGAATAAAAGTGGAAACTTGAATAAATAGAGAACTACTAATAAATCACATACTTTCATGTATTTTTTATGCGTTTCAAAAAATTGACTTCTCATTTCGTTACCATAAAACATCATTTAATGTATATAATCATTGATTCAAAAATGCAGCATTTTCTCCAACGTACGTTTAATTATTTTAAGTCAAAAAACAAAATAAAATCTGCATAAAATTGAGGAAGTCGCGTGTTAAAATTGTAAGTTGAAAACATTTGTAAACGCTTTCATTAAATTTGTTTTTGTAAAAAAAAAAATAAATAAATAAATAAATAAATAAAGCCTGGCTTCATAAACCAAAAATTTTGTTTGAAAACAAGATCGCATTAAGCTAATGCACCTATTTACAGTAATGTACTAATACTTGGCTGTGAAATCCTAAAAGACTTAAATATATTGCGGTACCTTTGGCACAGTGCTGGGCGCACAGTATTATTAAAGTAATATAATAAACAACCGTTTATGTCACGTTGCAGGGAACATAAAACCGAACGCGGCTCGTTTCTCGCTCGCGAAACATCAGCCCTCTATAATGTATATGGACATATCCGTGGACAGGTACGCAATGCAAAGAGCCGACGCATATGCGACCGGCAGGCTGGGTACAAAGCTTATTTTCTTAAGTGATTGGATTACCCTCCATCTATATCTGCTCTTTTGCCGCAAATTTCTGATCAAGTTAAAAATATACCCGCAGTAACTTGGCTCGAAAAAGTTTTATTACGTGACAATAATTCGAACGCGCATGGCAATACAGCGGGACGAATTAAGCATGCCTATAATTTGATTTCTTAAATGCGAAGAAAAGAATACAGGGGGACTGCGGTGATTCGGCAAAGAAAAAGTTTCGTTGATTTTAATGAATAAAAAATCTCGTTGTTGTGTTCAAAATGAAATTTGGATAAGCCGTTTGTGAATGGAATATAAATCGTCATATTAAATCTCTGCTATTGAGAATTAATTGGGTGATTTTTTTTGTCATTTGAATTTTTTTTATATAAATCAAAAATTGAGTGAGTGACAAAAAGAATTTAAATATGTCAGGTCAAAAATACAATCATTTCCTGAAGTTGATACAAAATTGAATTTAAATTTTGTTCAATTCAAATAAAAGTAAAAGCTTTTGAAATAATTTCATTATGAGTTTAGAAATAATAGACCAAAAATTTTTTTAAATGGTCGATGGTAAAATCGAAAATCGAAAAATCATTAATTGTGCATCACTTACAATTTTTTAGATTGAGCGAAAATGAATGCAGGTTGGCTGATATCGTAAAAATGCTGTAACATAAAAAATTCAACGGCGTTACAATGTGAAGGCAAAAAGGAATTGTAAAATTGAAAAAGTTGTGCCAAACTTTTTTAATAGTTGATCAAACTTTATAGCAGGTTAGTTGATTTTAAAATGGAGCAATCAATATTAATTCAATTATTTATTGGATTCCCAATAATGCTGTCTCCGTATCTATATTACCCAAAGTCTTGAAACAGCATCGTGCACTGAATTCTAATTACGCTTCACAACAAAACACATTAATCAAATCATCGCAAAATGAGTAAGCATGTTATACATTCATTAACCATGGAAGTTTATATGGTATGATCCATTATACATATTAATATGCGCAGTAATCTTTTCACATGAGTATCATAGCAAGTTTGCAATATTTCCCATTATGTGCAAACATTCCGAATAACAATTACAATATAATTATCATATTTTCGTAAGCACCGTCGTGAATAAGGAAAATTTTAATGAAGTATGCAGTAACACCGATCCAGCCGGTAAATATTCTAATAAAAACTAACAACAAGTCTGCACCGCTGCAGTATTGATCAGCAGGTAAAATTATGTTAGCTTTGGGAAGTCGGCCCTGCGTGAATAGACGACGTAATTAATGCATCGGTATGTCAAAAACGGCAGCGTGCATTGAATGGTTCAAGGTTTACCCTGTTTTGGTTAAACATTGCCAGACGTCATAGAAGGAACGAATTCCTAGCTAAAAAGCACAAGCTAAATGTTATGTTAGAATTGACAGTACAAACAGTTGAAATTAATTAACTTGCATGTTGATGTCAAAATAGTTACACCTTTTGAGCCGTGAATGTAATCTGCATTCCAGTATCGAGAACATAGCTGGTTGCACCAGCTGATATACATTTCCTAGAAATACATCACTCCTGTTCCTGTATCGGTACCAGGCCAAAAAATCAAACGAACAAAATGGAACAAAAAGTCGATTGTCTATTCAAAAATAGTTACAATTGATAAACCTAAGGTAAGATAGTTCAGAAATGTTAGTAAGACACTTGGATCGTAGAATAGTCAAGCGTACAGGTAATATATAATGTGCTTTTGCAACTACGCTGAGTTGTTATAGCAGGGGGAGTTGTATGACATTCCTGCTCGTGTGTGTATATCGTTAGAGAATGGAAAGTGTTGCAGTGGGCGTGGGAGTTCCTTTATTGAACTAATTTTACACCCCTGCAGAATCCCGTCCTCTCGCGGCCCATAGTCCTTCGACATCCCATAATACCCCCCGACTTCGAACTTGCCCCATTACATCTACACAAATATAACCAGTTAGTGACAACATTATACGTACACACATTATACCCTCGAAACTCACGTGTGCAGAAATTCGCGAGCATGAAATATTGAAATTCACCCTGAAAAAAAAGGACTCATATAAATTTTCTGCATTCAGCTAAACAAACCAATTAGCGCACCAAACATTTTTCTGTCATTGAAAATAACAAAATAATTCTGGCAAATTAATATTCCTTGCGAATTGATCTTTCAGATGTAATAACAAATGGATTGGAACAATTTTGGTAATTGAAATAGTCAAACAATCGTTATTGAGACGAAGCACAATTCGTTCAGTGAGCGTTGGGGAGTAAACCTAAGAGGTTGTTAGCTGACCGTGTAACAGGCCTCACCGGGACCACTTCCTTCCCGCCTTTATTCTCATCTTATGACACGTGTTTCCCGAACTCTTCACGCACTCTTACCAAAATTGCTCCCTACAAGCAGAGCATTTCGTGACTCGATTCAGAAACACAAAAATCATATTCCCACGACTAATTCGTCTGACCATTATAATTTTCATTCGTCCATGAACATATAATTGTAACTCGACCAGTTTGTTCACAATTCAAAACGAAATGAAATAAATATTTATAAAAAATAGAAAAAAGGCTCGAGTTCTTTTTTTCTCCTCCTACGATTTCAATCTATGATAAGAGCTGTTTTTCATATGAGATTTATAAATTGGCTGAGTATGCTAGTTATTCGGTCAATTGATTGTATAGAGCCCCGGACCTTTGCATCGAAAAAGGTAAGTACGAAGTAGTTGCTGCTCACATGTACTCGAAATACACCTATGGGGAGTGAAAAGTAAAGTGGAAACGTATACGAAAATATAATATGCATATGTTCAAGCAATCCCGTTCTTTCTATGTCCGGTGGAGCGACGTATGCTTCTTAAATTGGCAAGAAATCGTGCTTCTTATGTTGTACAGGGACACCGTATTCTCGTCGAAAGACCAAGTGGATTTATCCAAGTGAACGAATAAAGGCAGCTGCATTAATATTTGTACATAAGAACCTAGGAGATCATTCCTGTACGAGCCAAAATACAAAATTCAGTCAACCGTCATCCTTTCTCACTGCAATTATGCGACCAATTATAATGGAAAGAAAAAAGAAATTGCAAATAAAAATAATAGCCAAGTTGTTAATTTGGCTCAATTTTTGTTGAATATTTGAGCAAAGGCTGATGTCGCCTCGTCGTTAAAGTGTACCATCAACCGGAAGGAATATAATTTGATAACTTGATTTCACCCCATTTTAAATCTCATCGTTTCAAGCAAACAATGTTATTTAATAAAATGTACGTATGCCTTTCCACGTGAGAGACCTTGTACGTTACTATTTTCTTACAATCCGCCGTTGCCAAGGGGATTCCAAAGGCACTCATATCGGTTATGCGAAGCGACCGTCCAGGCAAATTATAACAGTGAACATTGTTTGAAAAATATCCCTGGCTCACAAGAAATAACAGGACGGACATACAACTACGTATCTCTGGACATCGTTATCTTACCGTTGCGAATAGGCTACCGGCTGGATTTACATGGGATACCCGTTTAGCCGAAGGTTAAACGTACACTTTTACATTGCACGAGAGCCGGCAACTTCTCTGCATTTTTATTTCGTTGATTTCAAAACAAGAAGAGAGCTTGCGGAATTAATATGGGTCCCCCTTGACTGGACTTCGGTTGCTTTATTTGTACAAAACTGAAAGCCTCGGTTGTCTGATTGGTAAGAACAACAAAATTTGCTAAACTACTAGGTAGAAAAAAAAAAAAAAAACCCTAAGCATGATAACGAAACTGATGTTGCGTTAGTTTGTAATAAAATATTTGGCGAAATAGAGATGATAATTGGACCGAGCGGAGCTTTGAAATTGCGAAATGCGCGATGAGGGTGTGATGAAAATTCGACGATGTACCAGTCGAATTACAGATCAGACCTTGTCTAAAAAGCAATATGAGTTAATGAACATAACGCTTGTTAACTAAATGTATGGCCACACAAATGCATCGGTGCCAAGAGGAGGCGCCTTTGTTGTGCGAATGCTTTTAATTTATCTGCTGTTAGAGTAGATTAGAAGGACTCGTGACAACGTCACCCACCTATGCGCTCCCTTCATTTAGTAGTTTGTTCGCTCGTTTTTGTACAGAGTGATTCCGGATACGAGATTCCAAAGAAAATTCGTCAGCAATTAGACGGCTCGTGCTCGTTAGTGAGAAACGATTTCTGTGAAATACACGGGCGCATGCAAGTAATGTGAGAACGCGCGAGATAAATTCAAAGTCAAAGGACCGACAATGGAGACCAAAACATTTCCGATAATCATCGTTCGGCCGCAATGCCGCACAACCAACTTCGGGATTTGTTCGTTACTTTGTAATCTGCGTCTCGTTACGCATCTCGCCTGTTTACAAATCAATATATTTATTTTGCGAAAGTCCATCTCGGTTCAAATTTTGCGATTCATTTGCCAGTAGTCATCAGTGTTCCATTTGATTTTCCAACGGAACTTTAAACGAATTCCAAACCTTGGTTCGATACCTGAAATCAAAAAAAGGAAATAATATAAAACGTGAGTTAATGAAAAATAAAACGTGCGCATTCAAATTCGTGTAAGTTTAAAATGGAAAATTGTGAGGGTGGTCGATGGTTATCATTATTTTGAATTTGATTGATGGTACAGGGGTATAGTTGAGAAGAGGGATGGAAAAAGCCGGGAAGGGGTTCGTTATCGGTAGCCCTCAGGGGGAGAGAGAGTCCTCATTACGGCTTGTGTGAGCAAGTCCCTTGCATCTTTCTCTATTGCTGCCTCGCCTCTCTTTTCAGCTCCCTTGAAGAACTTGCACCACTTCCTAACATCTTTGGAGTTTCGTCATTAAATTTCACAGCTCACCTCATCATTTCACTTTCCCACCCACCGCCAAATTTATCGCACAATCGACATTCCTGACGGTTTGGTAAACAATGAAAAGATGCCGATGGTACAAGCCTCCGGTCGCGCGCGCACTCAAATGCACAGAAAATATACAATCGTCCAGTCGTCCAGGTCGAAGGTTAATTTACTATAGAACGGCAATTCAATCAAACCCATTCTTCCAATTGGAACCAGTTAGGAAACTAATAATTGGCGGAATCGATTGTCAGAGACTGAGTCAACCCCTCAGAGATTCAGCTTTGAATGACTATGAGCGAAAAGGGGTTTGAAGAGTGAAAAAAAAAAATGATGCGGAGTCAATGCGTGACCGGAAAATCGTGGTTTCGATAAAAGTGTCAGCAAAAACGTTTTGTTGAATCCTCGTCCAATGGGCGTCGAATCAAAAACTCTACCGAATCAAAAATAAATCTCACCGCTTTTATTTATCTAATTGAATCGATCACTTTTTGTGCATCCCAGTCTTTTTTTTTATTTTTTCGTCATGCTCTCTCGTTCTCTCTCTTTTCCCTGGTTCAAAAACGACTGATGAGTAAGATGGTCGCACGATATTTGGCTGATTGGCTGACACGATGAACTCTCGTCTTTTCATTGTCTCGAAACGTTGGAGAGCAGAGGTTGGTGTGGTCGTGGTTCGAAGATTGAGGTCTGAGTACATACGTAGGGTGAATCAAGGGTGCTGCGAGCACACGTACATCGCTAATCCGTCACTAACGAGCCGCCTGCCCGAGCTAACGGGGGTTACATTGTTCTACGGCGCGCCTCATCCCGTAACTATCGTCTATGTCATTAAAGACAGCATTTTTTTTCGCCATTTCATTTATTCCTCCTGGCTTCTGACGAGGTTCGACTAATCAAGCGATTTACAAGTTGAGCTTCCGCCTTTCGGCGTAAAACGTTTGCAGAAGCCAATTGCACTGACTTCAATGAATTTACATTGAAATTGTAAAGAAAAGAAACATTGTTTGACTTAACAATTTGACTGGGAATTGAAATAATTTATTTATGATGATTTTGTAGCAAGTCAAAAAAAGTTGAACGGTGAATTATGACCTGGAGGAACAATTAGAAAAAATACGTCGCAAAATCATTAGCACTTGTAATCCGATAATCAAACAATTCGAAAGTCTGTAAGTCGACACTACTGAGTGCCAATGTAAACCAATTCAATCTACACTGTGGATAAAGCGGGCGAAGCTGATTGGAGGTTGCGCAAGGGGTGACGAGAGGTCGGAAGAAGACCCTAATTGGCCCCCACGGTCTTGCCATCCCGCCAGTATCTCTCGGTTGTTCCTTCGTTCTTTCTCCATTCATTACAACCAAATATCAGTTCAACAAATTTCCCTCGATTATAGTCTATAAATTCAATTAAATTTCATCAATCTAGGCCAACCATGCAATTTTTCATACTTGTTCTTTTTCAAACACATGTTACATTTTTCTTAGAACATTTAAATTTGACAAAATGATAATTAATATTGGTTTGGAAATATTTGTAAAAGTAATCAAAAACTTTGATTTAAACATTTAAAAATAGTTTTGAGAAAACTAAAGATAATCGAATGCTTATTACAAAAGTTAAAATTTATAAAACTGCACCATAACATTTTATTAGAAAAAGAACACCTGTGCGAATCAAATTTACTGACAATTCAGGTTGGCGTTTGAAAAGAGATAATTAAGTAATTTTGAAGTAAATGGTACACGTTCGAGGTAATTAAACTCAAGCGCAAAAATAAATCGCGTTTTAAAATCACAACAGATGTCATCTGTCAGTCAGTTTAATAGGAAATACATTTTGTTAATAATGTGATGAAAGCTGGCTAAAAATTGACAACACGTTGCGACGGCCTATACCTAAATGAACACAAGAAAATCATATTACAGTGTATTACAATGATAATCCCCTATCTCATTTACGCATCTAGGAACATTAGGCCGATAAAGATTTAATCAGATCTAATATACGATATAACCAATTTCATCTAACCTGATAAAGTCAGATATAGACAGATTAGTTGTGTCAGAAATTTCCATCCACAAACACCTACGACTAATATGATCAAACGTGTCAGATATAAGCAAAATTAAGACCCCATCAAGTATAATGAGGATACATAAATTATTCTTATTATCAACGGCGATTGTCGCACCAAAATTCAAAACAAAAGTTATTTCAACCACAAACTAAATAACGCGGGTCCTCGCGGCGACATGAAAAAGGTAAGAAAGATGAAAAAAACGAAGGACCCAATAATTTTGCTAAATTAAACAAAACCTTCACGTAATTAAAACAAATGTTTCCTCATTATTTGATCATTTCTTTCGGCGCCCACGGTCAGTGCAAAAAAAGAAACGTAGCCGCGCACGCGAAATTTTTAAACACGCGTAAAAAAGTAATTACGAATTCTTATATTTTCCGCCGACGGGAATAAAAAAAAGAGGAAGCAGCCCTCGCTACATTTGTACATTCTTGAAATACAATTGTCATCGCGTTACAAAACATCCGAACGGGTACAATTCAAAATTAGTAATGAGTGCTCTTCCTTGTCTCAACTTAACTATTCCGCGTTCCAATCGCTTACCGCAAATAAGAGGAACGGTTGGCGCCTCGCGCGCACGGTATTTTCATTAAATTCTTTTGAGGTTGAACAGCATGGCCAGTCTCGGAAAAAAGTCTCGAAGCTCGGGAGACTGCAGAAATAAATCTAATAACACAACTCGCCACCCCCCGGCAGGCTTCCTTTTTCTCCTTGTTTCTCGGCGTGTTACGAGCTAGGGTTCCAAAATTTATTCAGGCTTGAAAAGTACGGAATTAAAAGTAGCTAGGTTCATGCGGTTGAATGCGTTATCGCAACGCTTGCCCTTCCTCCACGAGCTTTCTTTTAATGCAGCCTCGGCCCCGGACTTTTATCTTTTTTCGTGCGTGTTTATACAGTCGTCGTGTATCCGCGAGAAAAAAGAATTTGATATCGAATTTTCCGACCTGCCAGTCGAACATTAGCATTCGCATTAATTGGACCAAATTTTCGTCCGCGAGAATGGAAATCACGTTAAAAGATTCGGCCTCAACTTTTTTCGTCCGTTTGTTCAAGAAGAATTGCATTAGCTGTGCTTTTGCCTGCACGCATGTGTATTTTCGAAATTATATGAGTTGCAAAAAATTAGTAATTCAATAACAACCAACCGTATCCCGTTTCAAAGAAACTTTTTAACAATGTTTTTATTATTTTTTTTCAAAGAATTTTTTTTTTTTTTTTTCAATAAATATGAAAATGGGAGTGTTACTTTGCAATGCCAGCTTTCTATCCTCGTTTCCGATTGTTGTATTAATTAAAAATTGCAAAGTGTTGAACAGTTCGTTTTTTTTGTCTCTCGCGAAAACCGTTGCAAACAAACTTGGTTGATGCGTATTTACGTTATTTTGACTGCGCTGCGTGCGCACATCTCAAAGAACAAACCAACTTTACTTGAACAAGCCGCCCATTATTATCGCGAGATATATCCCCTTGGGCAGCAGTCTCCGGTAACAGGATAGTAATTACTGGCTGGGCATAATTAGTGGAGCATAATTAAAGCGGGACAAAAGATGAACGATATTGTCTGTCGCTCGTTAGTAGATAGTTTTGCCGTCTAAACGTGTCTTATTTGTGCGTAAAACTGCATGAACTCGACGCGCACATTCGGATTATTTTTATGTACAAAATTGCTGTCATTTCGCAAATGATTTTTTCTAAAGAACTTTTTCCGCAACTTTGTCATTGTTGAACTGGATGTAAATTTTACTCGAAAAAAAAAAAAAAAACAAAGAGAACTTTTCTCGGAAGAGAAAAGTCGCGGATAAATAATTATAACGGATACACTAATTGTGACAGTATAGTAATTGTCGGTATTAATCTAAAAATCAATTTCATGAAAGTGATTGGAACGGAATGTAAGCAGAGAAAAAGAATAAATCAAAATATTATTTGAGGTCAATACGGGTGACTAAAATGGAAAGTAATCCCATTTAGTGAAGAAAAATTTCTCCGGCCAATCAATATGAATTCCGTATCTGCAAAACTAAGACAAACTTTCCCGGTGGAAGAAAAAAAAAAGGAAGAGGATGTCGTTTATATATTTTTTTTGCTCACTATCGACTCTTTTATTTTTTCATTTTACTCAGACTAAGATGATAGGTTTAATTTAACGTTACTATCATAATAGCAGAGCAATTATGTTGATGTAACAAAATCTCATAAATTGAATCAAGTTAATGATCGTATTAGACCTTGTCCAATACGTAAATTTAA
>JAAMPD010001004.1:0-31667 GCA_025266255.1 Trissolcus basalis
GTACAGTTCAGTAAATTTTCATCTATAAATTATAATATTTGATAGAATTTTTTTTTTCAGTGTGGGCAAAAGAGAAAAAAAAAATTTAGTTACAAGAAACTTTTAATTGCGGTTGCCAATGGAATTTGGTGACTAATTTTTTTATTGTCGAATGAAATTAATTAATTGAATCAAATCAAAATGATGTTGATTGAATTAAAATATAACATTTTATTTTTGTTTCAAACTAAATTTAAAGTCTAATGAAAATTTTATTCATACCTTTTTATTCATATTTATTTATATTTTTTAAATTAAAAAAGCGCTCGATATGTCATTTTAAAATGTTTGAGGTCAACGGGCAACTTTCATATTCTGTTAAATTAACCGAGTTTTCAATTTTGATTTGACTAAATTTGTCCGGCGTATGATAATCGAGCTGAATATTCAGTGATATTAACAGAATGTATATAAAAATTTTCGTCCGAAATATATAGGAGAGGAACGTTTATTATTTTCGTAAGACCAAATTAATTTCATGAAAATCAAAGGGAATGGAGTTTCGGACAAGTCGCTATAAGGACCTTATTGTAATGCTTTTATTAAAACTTATGGTAACGATTTAATGAAGTCTTGATGCAAGTTTAAATTAAGTAATTAAGGAACACAGTGCATTCTAATGTATAGTATTCCCGATAAAATTTTCAATCAAAAGTATATTAATTACGCATTCTACGCTTCAAAGGTTTTAATGGAAATTCGAATTCAGAAAATGGATAGTCAAAAATCAGCTGAAAAATATCAATGAAATTTTGTGCTGAATTCCGCAAAATCCTCACCGCAATGTTTCATGAAATTTTATCATTATGCAAATTACAATTATCCGTTAATACACGGATATTGAATATTTAGACATAATAAATCATATAACATTATCTTCGTCATTTTATCGTTGCGGTGATTTTAAAATCAAAATTCACGAAATTTCTGTCTTTTCGAAACTAATTTCATCAGAGACCGCCAAAAAAGGGGGGCCCGCACGGACGAAAATATATTTTTAAAATATAAACAAAATATATTTATCATGTAGAAAATATATTCCGGCAATAAACGTAATATTTAATTTTTTTTTTATAAATTCCATTATATAAATTTATAAAATAATATAAAATAGAATATATTTTGTATATAAAAAAATTATAAAAAGCAGCAATAAGTATAATAAAATAGAATATATTTTGGCGGATATATTTCCATCCGTGAGGGGGAGATTGGAAATAATCTATTCGTGAACAAAAAAATAAAATAAAAAAAAAAAAATAATGGAACATTATCGACCACCAATGCTGTGCAAAATTCCGGGACAATCTCACCGCTCGACTGCGCACGACCCGAGTGATTCGTCAACCGTCCTAATCTTAACGAACGTGACCCTCGGTGTCTCGGGATCTCAAATTGTCATCTTATCAAGTCCTTCCTTTGCCGAGCAATTCAAATGCGTCCCTGCCTTCGACCGACAAAAAATTGACTTGAATCCGCACCGAGTCTTGCATCCAGCCGATTAGTCAAACCAATTGATTATCTTTTCTTTTGGCTCTGCACGTACTCTTCTCCGTTTCGTGTACCAGCTCAGGGCAAATTTCTTCCGGATTCCGGAGAATGTAAACCCTACATGAGCTCCCTCTCTTTTGAGCAAAAGGACCTTGCACGCTGTGCGTACAAGACAGTTTGTCACAGTCAAGTACTCGCTAAGTATGCAAGGTCATTTGTCTCCGGCCTTTTTTGCGCCACCACGCCGACGTCAGGGTACACTTCAAAGACAAAATGCAACGTCCGATCGTACAGTCCCCTATGCAGCTCGAGACTGACGGGAGGAGAAACGAGTTGACAAAATTGTTTTGCGCTCAATCACACTCTTATCTAAATTTATTTTTTTTTTTTTTTTTCACTCGGACAATAATTTGAATTAAATTTCAATAAACCTGTTCAATAAACTCCCTTTGTTTTCATTTTATGACTTGTAAAAATAAAATACAAATCGACAGTAAAAAAAAAGACTAACTAAAAAATATCACCGAAACAATAAAAAAAAGGTAACGATAAAAACTTTATTTCCTCGGATGCATTTGAAAAAAAAAAAAAAAAAAAAAACGAGAATATTGTCGTGAATACTTGTATTGAATTTCCTGACGATATTTTTATTTAGCAGTTTTGCGAGTTGCTTTACACCGTGCTTTATTGCATACGAATGAACAAGCGAAGTGAATAAGCTAAGGGATATAGTACGATCAAAATTATTGCTCGCCTCTTATTGTTATTAGAAGAAGTATGATAGTGATTGGCGATTACTCCGCATTAAAAGATCAGAGGTTCAAAGTAATTGAAAACTTGACTTGAATCAGCGCTTCGTCGATTTTACGCCGATTGCTTGAATGCTGATAAAAAAGTTTTCTCCACGACTCCCTTTTCAAGGGCTCTTTTTAAATGTCGACCGTTCGATTACGTCCAATCGTAATTTGTCATTCCTCGCATTTCGTATCTTCCCCCTCCCTCCTACCCTCCTTTACAATATTTTGCTAACCCCTTTTAATCCAACAGAAACGAATAATCATCATTCAAATTACAAATGTTTTTTACAGAAGAAATGGCCTAAATGTGACCAACTCGGTCCGATCCTGCTGGTTTTTTGGTCAGAATCATAATTCAGTTGGATCAAAATGTTGGACCGTTGAGTAATGTAATAAATAAAATAGTTGCGTTATTCGAATTTATTGCGACAAAACAAGTAGTTGCAAAGTTACTGCCAAATGTGGGAATGAACTATGTTCAACTTCTATCTGTCCATACAGGACTCTGGCTCTCTATTTTATGAGACTCGGTCTTGTTAGTGTCGTATGCTGGTTTCACAAACTTAACTTGGTCGGCAAAACTTATATGGGCAAATGGTTCTGACGAGAAGAAACCTGCAAACTTTAATTTGAGTCTAACTCGCCTGCTACGGTCAGCGTAAATTCCTATTAATTAAAAGTGTTCCCCGTTCAATTACCGTGGGTAACATTGCTTTTGAAATTGATCACTCATACCTGCAGCTTCGATATACCATATGCAAAAATAATCCCATAATCTTGTTAATTCAATCTTTCCTTTGAAACTTTATTCGAATCCTGTAATTGAGAGGTTTATTTAACGCGTTTTGGCCGGATAAGCTGATCCCAGCAATTCGTTGCATTTTAGTTGTCGTGAATGTTGCGTCAAACTCGCCTTCCATCACGAACATCAGGTATAAGCAAACCACTCGGAAGTAGTAGGCACCTACGCAAGTCAGCCGCGCTCTTTCACCCCATGTCAGTCACCTAACATGGCTCGGCATCACGCAACTTTATCATTCAAATTCGATCAGATAATCTTATTTGCGTTCCGATTAGAACACTCATTCCTCCTTTGCCTGAACGAATCGTTTCTAATCCAAATTTCATGTTCTCGGTGTGTTACAGACCTAACAAAACTTCGGCGAGAATAATCATGTTTTACTTTATTTTATACGCAAAAAAATCACATTATGTGAATTATAAAACTTATAATAAACTTATAATAAATTTTACGCGCACGGATGAAAATATAATTTGAAAATATAAACAAAATATATTTCGGCAATAAGTATATAATATTACTGTATATTTTTTTATAAAATCTATTATATAAATTTAGAAAATATAAAATAGAATATATTTTGGTGGATATATTTTCATCCGAGAGGGGATGAACTTATTATAAATGAAATTACTACAACTTATTGTAATCTAGACGTATTTGAAACTTCTGACAAATTTAAATAAAAATTTTGAATTATTTTTACTACATGATACTGTAAATTTTACTGTAATTATGAAAAAAATTTCAATAATTTTAAAGTGTAATTTAAAAGTAATATGCAAGATTACAATATGTTATAGTAATTTTTATACCATCTTTTTCTCTATTCATTTTTTTATTCTTTTATTTAACGAAAAAGAATTGCAGGACGAAATGTATATTTCTGATTCATATGTGAAACGAAATAATATAATTAGTGAATAAATATTTATGTATAAATAATATGAATTTCACAGTTGTCTCAGTGTACAATTTTGTCCCGGCAGATATTGCTAATTCATTATGATTAAATAAAATGATTCTTTTAATTAAAGGCAACGAGGAATTTGCCAATGGTGATACACGCGAAACTGTATTATGAAACTATACACTCGGAGTCTGCATCAAATTATTCCTGTCCGAAGGTTGCTGGGACGCTGTCACTATGTTTATTTTCTTAAGCAAATTGATCAGCGCAGTGGCTCTTACCTGATTGCCGCGTGTTGAAGGCCTCGCTGCTACCCACGATGATTAGAAGCAGCAGCGGCTTGAACAAGAGTCTGCCGTGAAAAAGCATCATCTTTTGCGGCTGTACAATCACGCTTGCGCGATGTGTCCTTTAGCCGACACCCCTCATCACAACTCTAAAACAAACAAATTTCATCAATGGTTAGTATTTTTATTCTTAATTAAATGTCCTTGCATAATTATATCAACCACTCTCTTCTCTATGTCCATGTAACACGTACGTATAACAAAAACCCTGAAGTTAAAGAACAGAACCAGTTATCCTACCCACTTGTGAATTAATTAAATTAAACTTATTAGCAAAAAGCAATTTGAACGTTTGTGAAGAATTTTTTGATTGAATTTTATTGATTTCCATTTCGGAATGTTGATTGCACGTTTTCAAAATCTACAATTCAATTGCGCTCTTTTTCAATTAAACCCTCTCTCTAATGCCAATACACAATATTTATTTTCATCCGTCATAAGTGCACCCGAGTATTTTTAATTACAAAATCATATAATCTGAAGTTTTCTTTTTTTTTTCTTCTTCCAGTTTCAAGTTCGTTATTCTTTTCCTTTTCGTGGATCCTGCGTGCTGTTTCCTGTCAGACAATGCGTTTGCATGGTGTCACGATGAAAATAAATTTTCAAATAGGCCGGCAGCAACAATGGCCGACTTGCCATGATATATAACTCGAGTCACGATATATATCAACAGGTATCATCTCCTTGGCGTGGATCGTCGAAACGAGCATCTTCACGGCAGCTTTGGCTGTCGACGTTTGTCAATTTCGGGCCGCTTGAAAAATTACTGCGCGGGATCTCGGAGAAATACTTCTCCATTTTAAGTCCATCTACCATTGTGGGCGTCGGACAACACCCCACCGGGGGTAAACTGCGAGCACTCGTCGTATTTCTCCCATCTCTTAGATATGTTTCTTTTGATCCTTTGAATGTGGCGTGATACTTGCGGGGGCACCGAGCATTGTACCACGGTCCAACAAAAAATTCATCATTCTTCCTGTGCAGCGCCGCAGACGGATCATCTTTATTTCCTCCGTCAGATAAAAGAACATGAATAATTACAATTTCAGCGCTGATTGATGTTGGAGTGAAAAAAAAATAGTTTTTTTTTTCCTTGGCGCGTGAAAATAAATTTCGCGTGCTGTTCACGCCCTCTCGTTGTCAAGAGTTTGCCGAAGATTTAATTTGAATCGAGCTTGGCTGGGAGGTTCAGTTCCGTTAGATTTATCGTCAATGTTGAAATTTTATGGACTCGCTATATATGAGAGAAATATAAACGTCTTACGTTTTATGTGAACGTCACTAAAGTCTTGATTTCCAGTGAATAATAAATGACATCATGATTATAATTTATGTCACAGTAACGCACACGTTAAAGTTTCGGTCTCGAAGTGAAGTTGGAACGTCCCGGGCTCGCGTACGTGTGTTCTATTAATAAGTTTGCCATCCGTTTGTGAAACGGACGGTGTTGAATTTCATCGACCTCATTCGCCACGGGTAATCTCGTCAGACCCATATTGTCATTCTGGCGTTTGCGATAAAAGGGATATCCCTTTTTGTGCTGTAAACAATCTCGAGGATTGAACGAGGTCGGTGCGGAGCCCTCAAAGGACGTCTTCGGCGGGCTTCGCAGCCGTATATAAAGTTAAAAGAAAGCCTGGACCAGCCCCTGTCAGCGGCGTCAGGCTGAGATCTCGAAATTGCGGCCCTCGTAATCCCGTCTTGAGTGGCGCACATTGTGGGGCCGGACAGCGTCCACTTATTCAACTTGATAACATCTTCGCGACTTATTTATTTTGATCCCTGAAATGCGGTCGTGGGTCGGTGTCGCCGGAGGGTAGCAACGCCTAAGATAAAGTCCGCATGACAGCGACGCTCCGGGCGTCGAGAGAGATCTGACACGAGAGAGCAGAAGCACGCAGCGCGAGGGACGCGAGAACCAGCCCGGGGCATCGACGCGTCGGGTTTCCATTATGCTAAACCGCAAATGGAGTCCTGCGATCGAGTGTCTCTCTATCCCTTGCTGGGCGACACAATGGTCCTGGCGGTTCCTAAGGTGTAACGTTACCCAGAAATGAAATTCGCCGGGTCCTCTCTGACGCGACATCGAGCTGGCAAACACGAGCCGACGTTGCCCGGTCAACGAACGCGGAAACGAAGTCTGCAAAATGACTTCCGGCTCAGCCGAGTACGTGAAAGAGATAAGGTTGCCAGACGTCAGGATTTTCCGGACACCGCCAAGCCCCGACGCTCGTTCTTTTGCTGCGCTCTTTTTCGCGCCCGGGATCTCGCGCTGCATCTCCTACGTCCCCCCCCCCTATCCCCCCTTCTCCTCCCATGATTCTGTACTTTCCCCTCGCCGCGCGCGTACACTTTTTTTTTCTGTCCCATTTGTCTTCTTGTTACGACGAATATTCGCACGCCCCGAAGATTACAAATTCAGCGCGATACGTCAGGTCGCGCGCGACACTGCCAAACTGATATGCCATTTTCGTAACTCACTTTTGTGTCGCAGAAAAGTGTGACGCGTACGATCAGACAAAAGTGACGCCCAACCGTGCGAAAAATTCGATATCGGCGTTCGGCCGTCCAATTAGCGGCCCATTCGTACACGTTTTGCTTGATTGATTGGTGAAATTAATAACATTCGGTGAAAGTTTATTATCACGTGCGAGGGATAATATTCTTTCTTTTTTTTTTGGTTTTTATTTTTCCGAACTATTGGAGCTTCACTTTGTAGGCAGTTAGAGGTGACATAACGGAACAGTTTCGGTTTTATATCGGGGGCGTTAACGATTTCGCAGCAACGTGGCCAATATAACTTTGAAATCAATTTTAATTGAATGCCATGTATTTTTCTACGGACAGTCTTGTCATGTTTTTATATCGCGTCGAATGAAATCGTGCAAGCATGATGGATTGAAATTCTTTTATTGAAAAGTGGTAAAATTATGAAGATGAATCTGATATCCGGTTTGGTACAAACGATCGATTGATAATAATCGATCGAACCCGACTGACTGACACTTGTAATTTGTAACAATCATTCTCTCCTTTGTCTAAACCAAGTCAAAAATATAATTGTTTTATTAAAACATCGATGGTTTTATTTTACTTTTTTTTTTGCTCCTTGTAAAAACTGATGTTTCAAATCAAGACGTAAAAAATGGGTGATTTCACCTTTTTCATTTGAAAATAGCGTGAAATGTCGAAAAAAGATTAATTAAGCTGAAAAGTTTGCGACGTAAGGGAAACAATTTTGGGGGATGTTTTTCGAGATTAACTTTGAAACAAAATCAGAGGAAATGTGAAATTGATTTAAGAAGAGGCTCTTATTCCGCAATATAATTGTAGTTTGATCATTTTGTTTGAGCCGTCCAAAAGTTCGCTCCTCGGACTGCGAGGCAAAAAAGCGATACGAATATCTTTGTAAAGCAGAAGGAAGGAATGATATCTTGTGCTGAAAAAGAGCAATACGCGCGAGTTAGCCGCGAGAGAAACTTGCTTAAAACTTTAATGGACAGTCCTGACACCGTGGGACAATCACTGTAAGTGAACCTCTCGGGTGAAGTACGTGCGATAACTTTGCCCCGAGTTCGCCACTCGTGAACCGAGGGTTCGAGAGGGACGGCATCTCTAGCTGTGAATTGTTGAATTTCAATGTATCCGTAGAATGAAAGCAGTCGCGTTGCTTACGTAATATTCGCAACGAAAACAGCGAGGTACGTTGATAATAATTAGAGACGTTGAGAGCCAAGCTTAAATGAAATACTTTCTCCCCGGGAAGCTGCATGGCCGAATTTTCGTCATACTTTGTTATTTACATAATGCGACCTAGCCGGATGCACCAAAGATCTTATTTTGTTTGCAGGTATCATCGGGACTTCATTTGTACGTCCAAATAAAAGGCGAACGCAAACACGATGCCCCCGGCCCCGTGTGAATGCGCCATATTTAGATGTCTTGCTCGACGGAATAAACGGATGCAAGAATTTAGATCAGCGCATTACTCTGCGCTTAACTTAACAAGTTTCCAAATTATTCGCCAAAAACAAATTCATTGAAAAATTTAATCAACACAAATACGGTGGTTTCGAAAAAAAAATTTTTTTCCTCGTTTCATATATTCCAAGTAACTTTTTTAGTTTCATAAATTCACAACTTTTTAAAGTAGGTAGTCCAACGTGACAATCAAACCAAAAAGTTGATGTTACGAATTTTTATAAATATGTAGGGAAAATCATAGTGAAAAATGAAAAACAAATCTTGAAATACTGAATTGCTTTCGTGTCGAAAATTTTTTAATTGTTTTTAAAATGATTCTCATATTTTGTGAGTATACACTTTTGGATCGAATTACGCCTAAAATAGATGATCAATATTTTTGAAACTTTTCTAAAGAAATCTTCAATATTTAAAATTAGTTTTAATTTTTTGAAAAAAAAACTGACACCTTGTTTAGTTGAAATTTAAAATAATGTCTCGATAAGACGGTGTGCAAAAACATCGAATTTCATCAAATCTTATGAAATTCTGACAAAAACGCCATTCTGAACTACCTTAAAAGTAAACAATTTTAAATATTGTATTTGTGACCAAGTTGTTTGTTTCAATTTGATGAAAAAAAAGTTGAATTTATAAAAAAAATATAGTTTTGTAAACGAGAGGGTCGGAGTGAAATCTTGTGATTTGAACTTGCATGTTACAAGAGAAGTTATCCGTGGTTGTACAGTTAGTAGCGTATCTACCGCGCGAATGGTACTTTAGCATTGTTTACAATTTACACACCAGAAATGTAATATTTCCGCAAACTGGGAGAGTGACTCGAAGCAATAGGGCCATGCCGATTATACAGAATTACTATCAATAATTGTTCGGAAACATTGTTCCACGGATTGTAACGTTCGAATCAACGCTATTGATATCGATATTAATAATAGTTACAATTAACGGTCCTAATAATAACAATCAAATTGAAAATTTTTCCAATTGTTACAATATTACTGTTACATCGTCACGATTATGGTTAAAAATTAATTGAAATAATTATGATGCTTGCCATATCTGTGTTGTGAAAGTGTATACGTTATACAATTATCACTATTTGGATAAACTCGGCAATGTTATCGGGAGCAAAATTTCTACAATGAAATTATAATGCGTTGCAATTAACAAACCATCCCATTGTCTCTTCGATTCGTCGTAAATTTGTACACCGATAAAATTTTATGCTCAAAACATATAGGTCTGCACTATTTCATAAACGTAAACTCCACTTGCGGAGCGCGTGCAATCTCTTCAACAACCCGGGAGTATAAATTTGAGGTTCCCTTTGCAATTATGGTTTATGCAATATTCCGAAGCCAATTGTAACGTAAGAAACGTTAACTTAGTTTGCCAAGGAGTTAACAAGGCCCGCAGGCAGCGTCGCCCGGAAATAAGAATATCGAATTGTAGTTTCAGCATTGACGCCGCCTCTGGATGCCGAATCTTGTGAATTCGTCATCGTGGAATTTCAACTTTATCGGGGGCGCGACAACTGTTCTTGCGGGTTTCTCTTGCAGAGCCGACACAAAATAATGTAACCGCGATGAAGAAAGACAATTCAATTAGGCGCGGATGCCACGTTGCTTTGTGTCACGCGAACGCCACAATTAACGTCTCGCTGTTTTGGCTTTCCCGTTATTGATTAATACGAAAATTGCGCGTGAATGAAAAATGTAATCATGTTCACGCAACTTGAGCGACGCGAAACGAACGAAAAAGAAGAACAAACAAAACCGACGAAGAAACTCCCAAAAAAGCAGTAGCCTTAATTGTAAACGAAAAATAATCCAATTTTACACGTCCGTGAAATTTACAACCTTTCACCTCTTACTTTCATGATGATTCTGTTCGCTTGGATGGGAACCTATTTCGTTAAACTTTTCTCATGCTCGGGCGAAAAAAATTCAATGCAGAGCATTCACAGTGGAGAGAGAAAGAGAGAGAGAGAGTTTGGTAGATAAAAAAAAGGACGGTAACAAATAAGAAAAATGTTCGTTCAAATGAGAATGTTAAGATGAAAACTGGGATGTGCAGCGCTCTCTTTGTCAGAAACTTGGGAATAAATTTCTTAACAGCTGTCTTCTATGTGATTCCTGACGGTAACAATGCGGTGTGCCACTGCTGTTGTATACAAAGTTATCAAATTACGACGTCAAGGCCAGGGCAGAGATAGTGGACAAAACTCCTTATGGTCGATATGGGAGTTAAAGGGGTGTGAACGCGAGATACTACGCTGTAACTCAAAGTGGCTGTATAACTGTATAGCACACATGGTTCTGTCGACGAGACGAGAGTTCGAGAATTTCAGGCCAAAAGGTTATTCGCGCACTAAAGTCCTGGCGCTAAGACGAACCTGGAGGGTATTGTACCGAAACGCTAAGTCGCGCCACGCAACTTAGATTAGTTGAATCGACTGACCTCTGACGTTGGCAAACCGCCAACCAAACTGTCAGGAGAGCATGCTTTCCTATGCGGACGTTTACGGCCCTGCATTGTACCGACCCCTCACATCTGATTTCTACATGGAATCCATTCTTCTGATGAAAATTTTTACTTCACTTATTATCATCCATATACAGGCTCGATGCAATTTCTAACGGTCCAAAATTTTGCGAAATGTCTATGAAATAGAGCATCGATATATTTTGCTGAATTGTACAACTTCCACATCTAAAAAAAAATAATAATAATAAAAACAGGATAAAATATTGAAAAGAAAGAAATATAATTTAATTAAGGTAATTTAAAAACGATCTTGAAATGTTGTAAAAGTGTCCTTTCATTTGAAACAGTTTTTTAAAATCATGTTTAAAAATTTGACAGTTTTTGAAAAAGCTATCTCATTCAACTTTCAATTCGAGCCATCCAACTTGACTTGCCCAGCTTTAATTCTCAAGGGGCAAGGAAGGGCCACTTTTGAAATTAAAATGAATATCTTTTTCAAACGCAGTTTCTTTTCATTTAAATTATAAAGAATTAATTTAACAATGGAAAATGAAAATTTCATTCTTATAAATTTGAAATCTATGAAAATATGAGTGGAACCAACCGGTTGACATACTTTTATAACTTGTAATACATTTCAGTAAAACGACAATAATTTATTCAGTAGTATAACTATATAAAATATATAAAAAGGAAATATATTCCTCAATTTATTTTTTGATCAAATTTATTTTGTGAAATAAAAAAATAAGGAATAATAAATAGTCAACCTAAACTGGGTATCAATACGACCAAACTTGATTGTCAACGAAAAAGTCAACATGATAATACTTTGTGTACGAACAGCCACTGAATAACAATTCGTGTGCGAGGCGATTCATCTGTTCTATATATTAAAGTTCGATCCCGGAACAGGCAGTGCGAGATAGGTGACCTCATTTCAAGCCGGCTTATCCTCGTATCGTCTCAGAAATCAGCTTACGGAAGAGGACCTTTCGGGCATCTCCAAGTCCATGCTTTCAGTAGTAAATGTCACTGCAGTAGCCGTAACACAAGCTACTTTTCCTCCTGCCTAATAAAACTGCAATGGATTCCCGACGTCCTGCGATCCGTGCGCTTCGACCCCTCCCAGGTCATTCTTTCCGATCGGTTCGTTTCCGAAGATCTGTCGTTTTTGCAACTTGCTTCTACGTGGTCCGAGAAACAACCTCATCGCAAAGAAACAGCTTACAATATAAAGGCGCAGACGGAAGTAAATGTCCACACTGCCAAAACGGATTTCGTAAGCTACTTGTTCGTCTGACTCAATTTTTTTCAATCAATATACAATTTGCAAGATGCATTCAATTGGCCCTGCAATGAGAATATCAAATATAAATTTCATCACCAATTTTTTTATTAAACAACCAAAAAATCAAACAAATTTTTTTTCTGTTTACTTTCCAACAATTTTCAAATATTGGGGCGGGCCATGTTGTAACGAATCTTCACTGAGAAAAAAATTCTATCAAATATAATTTATAGATGAAAATTTACTGAACTGTACAGTATATGGGGACAAATTTAAAATTCATAAAAAATGATTGAAACTTACAACAAATTTTGATGAATGAACATGAAAAATTAATATTAGTTTAGTCATTTTTTATGCTCTTTTGTCAAAATTTGCTGTAAGTTTCAATATTTTTTCCCGAATTTTAGATTTGTCTCCCCTATACTCAACAGTACAGTAAATTTTGATACAATTTTTTTCTCCATGAATTCAAATTTGTTACTTTGACAAACTTTGAATTTGAAAAAACTCAAAATTATAAACAAAAATAAATACCAGACTGAAAATAAAATATGGCACGGTGGCAATTGACAAAAATTTGAAAATTTTACAGAAAATGATATAATTTTTTAATTCTTGTCAAGCGCAGCAAGTGGGTAATTTTCTTTCCACCCCTGTATTCAGCAACATAGTAATATTTCAATTACGTTTAATTAAAATTAATTAAGGATGATAAGACCTGAATCATCAAAGTTTGAAAGTTCTAATTTAGTTGAACAGCGTTCTATGAGCGCTTGTGCAAGACATTGCAACCTTATTTATTCAATCTCAATCTTTCTGTAAACAAAACTATGATTAAACATCAACATTTCTTGCAGCGGCAAAAAGAAGTCAGTCATCGGAAAACTTGATGTCAATTGCAAAACAAAGTTACAAACTTTTCTTGCTTGCATCTTTTAAAACAATGGAGAAATAAAATTGTCGTTACCGTCGATTAAATTACATCGCAAATAACCAGGCAGACTACACTGTAGGTGAGAAGAGCGTATTTTACATGCGACAAGGAAAGTTATTAGGACCAAGAACCGTCTCGCGAGCTGTTAGAGAAATAAGATTTCGCGCTCCAGATATCACGAGATTAACCTCCTGACCAGATAAGGTTTTAGCTTCTAAGACGAGACAGGGACGCGCGAGCACGGTCTTATCTTCGCAAAGAATTATTTTCGAGAGAGCACAATGTGCTTTATTATGACGAGTTGTGGGAGCACGGTTCACTTTTACAACTCGTTGTTTTCGTGGCGCGAATTGAAGTTACGTCTTATCGGACAACTTTTATTTTCTTGTTACAGTTTTCATTCTTGTACCGATATCGGTACCTGTTTCTCTTTTTGTTTTCCAATTTTTTTTCTTTGTGTTTTGTTGTTGTTCCGTTTTGATTTCCGGATGAGAAAAATGTTTCACTGAAAATGTTACGGAAACGTGAGAGACTGAAACATTTTCAGTTACGATGATGTAAATGATTCAAATGGTTCTCCGTGGATTAAACAGAAAAAAAAAAGGAGCGTGTAACACGGTGTAATACATACATTTAGCTGAGTACACATGCATAAAGGAAAACAGAAAGTTAAAAAGTTACGAAAGTTTATAACGCACTCGCGATTCACAACATCGTGCTCGGAAGAACAAATTTACATTTCCGATTGAAATTTCAGAGCTGAATAACGTACGATTATTTAATGATATTCAAATAAAGTTTTAACAGGTTTCGATGAAAGCGTCACCCTAATCGCTCACATCGTCTCATAATTATTAATTTACTAACTACTAACGGTATGCAAATATCAAACAATGAGAATTTTGAAAGTTTACCTAGGCGGTCGAAAACTTACTTTCAATATTAATACCGGTTTTCAAATCGAATGAATAGTGAACGAACGTTATTTTTGCCCGTAATTGAAGGAGAGAGAAAGAGAGAATGAGAAAGACCAAAAAAGGAACGAAAGCGTATTTAATGAGTTGTATGCAGCAGGCGATTGTGAATTAACGACATAAAAAATACAAACAAGCAAAACGATAAAGTCATTTTCGTCAACGAGAAAATCGATGAGTCTTAAACGAGAAGCGCTGTTAAGTGAATTACGCGTTAGTTGGAAAATAGCAGATAGACAATGAGAATTTCAATCGTTCTTTTTTAATTCTGCTAATTATTCTTTTTTCCGTTGCCATTTGTTTTGTGCCAACTTTCGCTCTGCTTTGTGTTTCTCCAACGTAGAGACAAATGATTATGTAAGTACTTTTATTATGACTTTCATATCAGGCAATGGGGATGAAGTTTTATTAAATCAGGTTGGGAGGGGGAGGAGGGGGGCGACAAATGATTTTATTATTTTAAAAATATAAGCAGAGGGGAGGATACGAGTTGAATGTCGACTGAAGACAGAGAGATGAAAGAAACGATGTAAGTTTTATTAAGATGTGAGCACGAGGCAAAAGCAATTCGAAATTACTATGAAATCGACAATTTTGATGCAAGGAGCGATCGATTTGGGTGGAAGCGAAGGAGAGGCGGCTTGGTTGTATTGAGAAGTGCGGAATGGCTGAAATGAAAGTAAAGATTCAATTTGTATCGTGCGGGAGCATCATTACCTCTCACGTATTTTCACCTTGCCTTGCCAACTCTTCCCTGGAGAAAAGCGAAAAGGCAGAAAATACATCGTCTTCAGAAGGAGAAGTAACGTGAAATGAGAAAGGAAGTTGGGTCACTTTTCATTCGCTTTTCTTATTTCTCAACTCATCTTTATTTCCTCGTTTATCTCTGCTTTGTTTCACTAAGTCTTCGTTTTTTTGCTTTTAGTTAATTTTCTCCGGCTGACCGCGTTCAATCTCAGCTCATTTTATCGGACAGAGTATATAAAACGCATATAAAATCACTCAAACAAATCGCAAATTCTAAGATATAGATAGAAAGTAATAGAAAAAAATGCACTCTCCCAGTGAAATGAACGAGTTTTCAATTCAATATTCCACAATTTATGAATTCAGTTTTGTCAATAAAAAAAAAGTTTAATTGGCCAAATAAAAACGTAACTTAAAAATCTTTCACCAAACATGTCAAACTAATTAAAATTTCAACTAATATTGTTCCTGTCGAATCCATTTAAAGAATAATTACAAACAGATTCTATTTATTATCATCTTAAATTAAATTAATCAATTTATAAATAAAAAAAATTTACTAACATTTTGTCGGTTAAAAAATCTTTCTTTTTATACCAAAAAATGAAATAAAATAAAAACTCGTAAAAGATGATAGTTGGCGTGTATTGAATTAAACTTTGCTAAATAAAATTTTAATTACCAAAAATATATAATTGTTCCTTGAATTCAGTCGAATACACCATTACCATTTTCATTTTACTCAATTTACTTCAACGAACAGTCGCAATAGTTGGCAAACGAGTGAAAGCAATAAATAAATAGTGCCGTTAAAAATATATATTTTTTTCAACCGCTGGAGTCATAATTCCCAACGTCAAATGAATAAAACATGTTGTAAACATCCAAATTGACGTTCGCACTCGAACACCCAAGACCATATTTCTGAATAACAAAATCGATCCAAACCAATAAACCAGTCCGGTGCTTTTGTTCGTAGTCTAATTATTCATTCGGCGGGAGTTTTGTTACGGCTCGAGCTTTATATGAGCACGTCTAAAATGTTTTGCGATTTCATCGATTCTTTTGTTCGGGTGACGTTTTCTCTCTTGTTTTTCTTTTTTATACTAATACTCATTTCTCGCGCACACACGTATACCATGGCCTTGCATTTTATTTGATAAAGTCTAACGGGAGTGTGATTTTCTATACAACGACGTTGTGCATGTATAGCGGTAAGCCGATTTTATGGGGTTCTCGCGAGGAATGCTTCACGCTCGAAGCACTCGGAACGACCTGCTGACTTTGTGAAAAGCGACTGTTCGGCGTCCGACGTAGACGAGTGTTGAGCGTGATCGCGCACAGAGACTCAAAACAGGAAAGACCCGTAAAGGAGGAAAATACGAAACGCGAAAAACTGCCAATAATAAAATCCAAGCGCTCGTCCGATTGAGGGCTGTATAGTGTATACGAGCATCCGCACTTGGTCGCGAATGCTAAATTCGTTGATATTAAATTCACAATGAGTTGACAAGCTAATAACTCGACCGACCGACTTGCACGATGTTAAGCTCTGTTTACGACCATTCACCGCCGTCAATGACCACGAAGAGAGTATTGATAAATAATTGGCCATGCCCATCGATTATTTTGTCTCATTAACATGCACGAACGAGCACGCGATATTTCGTCAACCCTTGTTTGCAATAATAAAAAGTCAACAATACAAACTCTTGTCTGTTCAATTTATGAAATAATGTACACAAAACTCTTTTTTCCCCCGAGCCTGAAATATTCATTTCACCAAAAGTGCATGTTTATGCGTCATACCTTTTTGTGAGATTCAATTATTGCAAATAATTATAACAAAAAAAAAAAAATGTACATCGCGTAAATTCCGCGTGTTTTTTGCCCGATAAAGTATAATTCAATAGCAAACAGTCATTTTGTGTTTGTAACTTACGGAAGGGGGGAGAAAAAACACCGAAGCCCAGCTGGGTATCAAATGTCAATTTGGATGAAATTTTGAAATCCACATACAAACATTTCCAGTTGACTTATTTATATATCTTATTTTCAGATCGGTCAGAATGAAACGCGGAATGAAACCGCAGGTTGGAAAATGATAACATTGAAAGATGTTATATAAATTTGTAGCGCTTAGCTATATACTTTATGAGACGTGCTGTTGCTTTTTATGTCGCCGAACAGAGGTTGTGCGTTTTGGTCTAAAAGTTTTATTATATCTCGACTCCAGTCGATGTTTATGGTTGTTACAATGGTATCGCGACAAATAAGAGTTGTCAGTCAAGACGTTGGTGAACGTGGCCCAGAAAATCGTGCCATCAATGTCAGAACGAGAGAGCTTTGCTCGGGAAGTAATTTCGTGGACCAATTCGAACCTATGAATTTGATTTTAGAGCCGTCATTATTCTTAGCATCGGTTGTTCATTAAAAGCGCGCCAAGTGTAACCGGCGAGAGATCGATAAGACTCTGTTACGACTAATTCATCGATCATTTCCGCGTTCGAACGACGTCTGTTCGCCGGCCGTGAATGAAAATACGACTGTTGTTACGTGGCTCGTTAAATTCATCGAATCATTTGGGCGAATCGCTTTGGTAAATTCGATTATTGTAATTCATTTAAATGAGCCGAATCAAGCGGATGCAAATGTTAGGTGTTGTCTTAACGATCGATAAAGATAGCGTCTTGAATTTTCACGTCCTTAGTCCTGTGTATTTAGGGTGCACGCGTTAGCGCCCCCGCCCCTCCCCGTTGTCAGGCTCCAACTCGATTTGACGTTGATTACTCGGCGTCTTATCAGGCCAACGAAAGTTACGCCCTTGCCCGAGTTCGCTCTGCGATTTAATCTTCGGTCCGAAAGGGAACAGAGCCTAAGCCAGGGATCTTGAAAAAAAAAAACCCGAAAAGTGAAGAGGAGAGAAAAAAAAGAGAAGAGAAGTAGTTTCGTGTCGCGAGCGATCGATCTGCTTTTCTCTTCTCGTATCTATTGGCTCGATAAAGAACGTATTCGGCGGAGGTCTGTTCCTTTACATGCAGCCGGTGAATGTCAATTTATCTTGCAGTGTGATTTACGAAACTGCTGCAGCAGTCATGTGAAAGGATGCTAGGCAAAATATCGACAACTGTTACCGGGAGATTTTGACAAATTCGATGTCACTTTCGAGTTGCGACGTTTATTATGCGCGATAAAAATTATTCTATATCCCCCTCTTTCTCTCTCTCTGCCAGCTGATGGACGACAGTCAGATAAAAGTTTTATTATTCCGCGAGCAACGGGGCGTGTGATTTTCATAAAACCATTTTCGAATTGCAATAGCGTTTTCAAATTCAAGCGCGACAGCGATTTCCCGCGAAACCCAAATCGTGAAAAATGTCATTTCGTTTTCCGTCCTCTTCCAATGCTTAAATCGACGCCGGGCAAAATCCGTCGGTTTAATTATCGAATCGAATTAGGATTACATTTAACCGACGAGTGTACAAATTTTCCGAGACACGCATACACAAACGTTACGCCGACGACTGCGTAAACGGAGATATTAATCTCGTTTCGCATTTTGGAACGATATGAAAAGGCGGAAGAGAATTATATATAATTTTCGTGGAAGCGGTTGTAACCTTTGTTGATTAAAATTGTTTTTATCCAGTGGTGGTATCTGCTGAATTGTGATTCCGACGGTACAAAGGTTGTATTATGGATCGCGCGGTTTTACGTCTGTTTCAGAGCGTTTGGAACATTCGTGCACCCGGGAATTCAATGCACGAACGTAAAACGGATATTACACTGGGACAGTCGTACAGCAAATATTGTGCGAAGCCGAGTCGGCAGATGCGTAAACGATGTTGCAGAAAGTGACATCAGATTGGACACAGAGGATATTGAGGACGGATAAAAAACAGAAACTGATTTTCTTTGCAGCGTGTGCCGCACATCACAGCCGGACACACTGAGTTTTGCCGCGTGCCAATGGAGTCATCAAAGCGATCGATCTGTTTTATATTACATTCATTACCTCGAGCCTGCTTGTTTATTCAGCGGCCGTCGTGGGTAGAGACGATTCTATCATTAATGCAACGCTCGACGTCTACACTCGAGCGTTCATAAGATAATGCCCTGCCGCCGTCTAAAAAGAACGTCGAGATAATTATCAACGTATATCAACTACCTCATTGTAATCCGAATGGTCTTCCCACTTTATAACTTACCACTTTCATTCCATCCATAAAAGTTGAGCAAATTTGAACAATCGACTTGCTGAATTAAAAACGCTCGTGTCATTAGCTCAAAACAGCCACTTTTCGATCAAATTTGTTTGCACAATCATTACATCTCATCCTGTAAAACACCAAACCAAAAGTTGTTTTCTTTCATCAAATTCAATTTTCCGTTTTTACCAATGTCAATAACTTTATTTTTATAGTTAAAATTAAAATATTCGATTTTACATGGAGAAAAAATTTCTATCAAATATTGTAATTCGCAAATGAAAATTCACTTAATTTCATAGTATCCCAACGGACAAAAAAATATGTCAAAATGGATGAAAAAAATGTTTTTCAAATTTTTTCAAATTTTTATAGTCAAAATATAAATGGTTCATATATGAAAAATATAAGTTTATATTTCATTTATATAATATAATTGATTTAATTATAATTATTTAATATAATTAATATATAGAATTGAATTATAATTTTGTCTGTATGGTATATGGGAGACAAATCTAAAATTTATAAAAGATTATTTAATATTACAGCAAATTTTTATGAGCATGAGAACTTGATATTAGTTTAGTAATTTTTTATACTCATTCATCAAAATTTGCTGTAAGTTTAAATTAAATAATTTTCTACAACTTTTCGATTCATCTTCCATATACTGTTACATTAAATTTTGATTGTATGTATGATTTTTGTATGTAATTCAAAATATCATTTACTCAATTACAAATATGATTTTCCATTTATTCCTTCACTATGATTATTTTTAAAAATTGATTGCCTTTTGTTTCTCAAATAACAATTTGAATTGATAAAATGGGTTGAAAGAAATATTGATAGCCTGTTATTCTTGACTGTAACCACCTTGATGAAAAAATGAACGACATAGGAGAGTAGAGTCAGCTGTGAGTTCGTACATTAAGCATTGAAAGTGACTTCTTATTTTGCATGACGTGAAAACTAGCTAAAGAAGGATTGAGAACCATTTCAGATGTAATTTTAATCCCAACAGGTATCACATTCACAGGGAAAGCAAGCCGCGAATTTATCATTGATAAATTATCAAAGAGTCATAAATCGTGACTTCAAATCCCCGGTGCGAGGTTTTGTTGTCAAATAAATCATGAGAATACTACATTACTCATTATTTTATAGCGAACGCGGAGTGGGTAAACAGAAAACGGAAGCCGTGCAAGTGCGCAAACCACTTGGAGAGTGACGTTTTTCTTCTGCCTCGCGTTGGACTGCTCGTTAAACTTGCAGACGTCTCAATGCGCTCGATTATTCAAAGCGAGGTGTTCCCGGCGTGTTGCATGCAAATTCGGGCGAGAGTTTATCCCCGGCGACGAGCCGCGCAGCTAAACGTTTATATTTATTATTGGTCATTTGATATTTTTCATGTAATACTAGATTAGGTGGAAGTCAAGTCAAGTAGCGCGACATGACAGAAGAGAAATATCGTTGCGACGTTGTCGTAGAATCTAATGGCAAATTCCGGGAGACGTGAGTGCCAGCAAGAAAGTGCGAAAAGAGATATAATAAAAGAGACGAGGTTCGAGACGAGGAGAACGCCGGGAGCGAGAGAGAAGGAGAATGGCTAAGAGAAAAGAAAGAACATCGCCGAGAACTGTGAGCCGGAGTGCAATTAGGTTCGCACCCTTGGGCGTCGTTCTTCTTATTCCTACCATGGCTGTCCTACAACAGCCAGACCAGAGTCCTCCCCACAGATTGAACGGAAAGGGGCAACTTCGGCAAACTTCTCCTTCAAAATTCCTGTTGTTGATATCACACTAGAGTTGGGGTTGCGTTGCTTTCGACTTTTATCGGCTCCGCACAGGTCATATCCAGTTTAGCTGATATTTCTCGCTTCGTCCTGACAAATTCAGTCGTCACAGTCTTGTCCCATTCTGTAATTGTTTTATGAACCGCTGAAACTTCAAAAATATTCAAATCAATATAAAAATTAAAAAATCAAATTAAAAATTAAATTGAAAATTAAATTAAAAATAAACCTTCTAAAACGATTGTGTTGTTTTCAAATTCTATAATCATGTCCAGAAATGATTTTGTCATCATCCTGATAGATTCAGTCGTCACAGTCTTGTCCAATTCTGAAATTTTTTGATGAACCACTGAAATTTAAAATAAAATAATTTAAATCAAAATACAAATTGAAATAGAAATTAAAAATTAAAAATAAAATCAAAAATAATTCTTCAGACACGGTCGTGTTGTTTTTGACGTTTAAAATCATGCCCAGAAATTAATTTTTATCATCCTGATAAATTTAATCGTCACAAGAAAGAACAATCGACATTAAAATCAAAATCAAAATTACAAAACAAAATGAAAATTACGATTACAATAAAAAGTTAAAATCAAGAAGAAAAAAGTCCGTTGAGTAATAATTTCAATATTATTCGAAGGAAAATTCTGTGATATTTGAATTCTCCGAACGTTTCACATGTCGAACGCTTCTGTTAAAATAGAATGACACTCTTAAAAAAATTTTTCAAACCATGCGACTTGATGTCCAGAATTACACGTTTACTGCAGCTATGAATAATGAATGCCAAGTTGAGCTCCAAAAGTTGATAATGAATTAACAGGGATTAATCAGGTGCTCTCGATGAGTTCTCATGACGACAGAAAATTTAAAACTTCTTTTTTCCTCTGTAGAAGTTGAGGGGAAATAAAACTTAGTTGACATCTGGAGTTGGTCGAGTTTTTTCACAACATGAGGGACTTTCGAATGAAAGATGGCTGTTCACTTAGACGAGTGATTCATGCAACTGAAGTGGCAATTTAGGCCATTAAATTTGATACTAAAATTCTGACGAATCGAGCGGTTTCATTATTTATGACCGTTTGATTGATTTTTCATGTCAGAATAATTGACGCTCGCGAAACTTGCCAACTAATTTTACAGCCAACTTTTTTTATTTCATTCCATTTTCGACATTGATCTCTGTCAACTTTCATTCCTTATTTCATGATGAAAAAAAAATAATAAATAATAAATAATAAAAAAAAATAAATAAATAATAAATAATAAAATAAAAATAAAAATTATAATCAATGTTCACAAAGATTGAAATCACGCAGACGCAAATTCTGAAAACAACTTCATCAACCACCACAGCGAATAATTCTGAGCGTAATGAAAATCGCGATTTTCCGGAACGATAAGGCGAAACAAAATTGCTCGCTTGAAAGAGCTTAAAACATTTTCAAGTTTAAAAAGTTATTCAACACCTTGAGAAAAGGGGGTTTACATGAACCCTCGGCAAAGATTGATCTTGCCGCATCAACGTTTTTGCCGCAACCGTCAACAGCCAACTAAATCCTTCGAATGATCACGTAACGTAAATCATGTAACATGCTAAATAGAAGGTTCAACTTGCGAGATGACTTTTTGCCACGTAACGCAAATCACGATCCATATCTAAATCTGAGGCTATACCAACAGTCGGCGTCGGAGTTGAGATCAATGCAAGAAGCTCGCCGGAGAACTAATCCAGCCGGAACAGGTGATGGCGGAAATTGAAATAGGATGAGATTTTTTAATTGAATTAGATCTGTGTTATCTTAAGGTTGGCGTAATATTAACAAAAGAGGACATTGTCAATTAAGTGAATGGGTAGCCCGTTTACCTAGTGGCGCCAAGTTGAACGAAGAAGCTCCGAGCTCCCTAAACTTATGATTCGGAAGGATGTGTAATTTCCTGTCGGTAAAGGGACTTGCACCCTCTTTGCTCGGCCAGCCTTGAAACGTGCCCTACGTGAGTCGGGACGTTAAGACGGATGTACGAGGGTGGATTCGCCTGCCGGCGCCCCCCTCCCCCGCCCTGTTTGCTGCACTGACGCAGACGGGATGTAAAAAACGCAGGAACGTGGCCCATGGGGCTTCTTGTTACGTGCATGTCTGCGACGTGCTGGTCATGAAGTTGTATGCGCGCCGTAAACGCGGATGATGCCGGGCTTTTCGGTCTCCGGCTGCTAATCAACCTAATTTCTAACTTGTAAAACACACAAGCTGGTCCTCGGTCCTAACCTGGTTATCCCTTGTTAGGCATCGAACTCTTCAACTTGCCATCGCACACGATACGGGACAAAAATGCCGGGGCTTTGTCACCTGCAAAAAGTCCCGGATAAATTAACAGCAACAAAAAAAACAAAGCCAGCTGCTGACTCGGGGCCGTAATCGGATTACCCGCGGACGGAACAGTTGTTGATTCAAATGACGGTTCCATGTTACGATCTGAATCAGCAAGCTCCGTACATTCGAATCAGCAGCACTGACAACACAGGCTATCATAATCGTCGGCCGGCTCACAGTCATATCCGCATGGACTCCATCAACATTCACTTTCCGATTATGGTGCTGTGTAACCAGTGAGCAAATGGAGGTCAGCTATTATACCGGCTATCTTGTATCTAGCCGTAGAGACTACGCGTGTACCTAATGCATGTACTTAAATCAAATTATTCCTACGGCGCACGCACGCTTTCTTCCACCTCGAATCAATCGTTCCCCGAGCAGTAATTATCAACCCCCGAGACACTCCCAGCTCCGAATCAACTACCAGCCAACGTCCCGAGGATACAAATGAATAATATCCGTCTGATTTCATTTCGCGATCGATCATATCCCTCGGAGTGTATCGCAGATCCAGAAGGATGCAACGTAGACGAGACAATTTCAGCAACTCCAAACTGTACACTGAAGAAAAAAATTATATCAAATATTATAATAATAATATTAATCAAATATTATAATACAATAATTTATAAATTAAAGTTTACTAAACTGTACATTATATGAGAGACAAATCTAAAATTTGTAAAAAATTATTGAAATTTTGACGAATGAGTATAAATAATCAAGTAAACTGATATTAATTTTTCATTTTCCCGCACAGACGAAAATATATTTTAAAAATAGAAACAAAATATATTTTTTGTGTATAAAATATATTCCGTCAATAAGTATAATATTTGGTTATTATTTTTTTTATAAATTCCATTTATATAAATTCATAAAATATAAAACAGAATATATTTTGTACATAAAAAAATATATACAAAGCAGCAATAAGTATAATAAAATATAAAATATATTTTAGCGGATATATTTTAATCCCTGAGGGTTCACTCATCAAAATTTGCCGAAACTTTAATATTGTTTCCCAAATTTTAGATTTGTCCCCCATTGATACTGTACAGTTCAGTAAATTTGGATAGAATTTTTTTCTCCGTGTACGGAAGGAAAAAAATGGTGTCTCGCTGGCAGCAGGAGCTCCCATTGTTGCTAACAGTGGCGTTCACTTTCGCCAAAGATTAATTATCTGAGATAGGAGTTCTGCCCGGAGCGCAAGTTTTAGTCAAGTTGCGCAATGAGGGTAAACCTCAGGTTCTAATAATCTTTCGGGCTCGTACTCCCTCCGGCCCCTCTGTGTATCGTCCCTAGTAGCAACTGCAGCCCGGGTTTTCGACGACCAGCGGTCGACATGACTTCTGACCCGACTTGACCTAACCCCAGTCACACATTTTCAGCTGGAAACCTGCTTAATTAAGCCGTCGCCGTTGAGCGTGCTAATTGCCACCGCAAGGTTGCCGGAGCAGTCGGCGTAGCGGCCCCGCTGATGATTTGTGTGCGAAAGTAGAAACGATTACGCAGCGACAAATCGTTTTCCCTCGTTTTCCATCGGAGCCGAAATTCAGCTCCCTCGGAAGAGACCAGGGCAAATAAGCAAGGACGGTTCTCGAGGGTGCGCCGTTTCCCAGACACAAATTTCGACAGTTGGTCTCTCGTTCGAGTGTTTCGCAACTGTGAATTCAAATTTATTACTCGACGGATTAAAGGATCTAAAAGCCTGGGCGGAAAGTTTTTTTCTATTACGTATTCCCAGGGACTATTGATATATTGGGTTTTGGGCTTTCTATTGTTTCATCCAAATTAGCATTATTCATCGGCCCCGGCATAGAAACGTATAACCAAATACTCCCGGTACAATTATTGTTTCAGACGATCGTTTCAACTTTAATGATGGTTTGTCTCTATCTCTGCCTTGAGCTCTTAATTGAATACGTGAGTTTTTCCGTTCCCTCAAACTGCCGACTAAGCATTCGTATCAGCATTTATATTTCTGAGGGGTTTTGCTTACCGAGTTACAAGTTAATTAGACAGTTAAAATGCGCATGTGTAAACACATTGTCCCAGCGTCTTCTTCCTGTTCAAGTATACGCATGTTCAACTTAAACAAACTGCATTTATTGCCTCGGCAACGCAGACACGATTTTTAAACAACAAACTACAACAGTCGACAAAATTCGCCTTCTCCTTGGGACCGATTGTTCAACGTTTATTTCATATTTTCGTTTCGAAGAAAATATCGTAGAAACTTGGAATGTCGGCGAGGAAAATATACCCCGTTGTTGCTGATTTATTCACTAACTCAAACAATACAAAATAATACAAACGCCACTATAACCGCAAACGAAACACTTAGTTCTTGAACTGTAGATTGCTCTTAGACTAAGGAGAACTCAAAGAGTAATCTATTTTTACTTGTTGGCTTTGCAAAGCAAGTTTAGACTTGAACGTGAATTTGAATTTACAAGATTGATCATATTCCCGGATGTTATACGAAAAGAAACGTTTTCCTGCGAACACATTCTGTGATCCCCAATCGTCTATATATATATGGTCTATATATATGTTCACGTAAGTGGTTGCAATTCCTGATCAAACCTCAAAATTGAACTGTTACGGTGCAATTTACAATGCAAATTCGGATGCGCAATCCACATTGGTCGTATTTATGTACCAATAAGCAGGTTTCTTTTTTCTAAACTCGAGTTTTGGAGTTGCCTAACAAAACAATTTACAAGACAGAAATTACTTTAATTGGCAAGAAGTCCTGCTCGAGACTTCAAAGATATCCATTGCGGCGAATAATGGACTTTGCGATAGAGAATCTCACGTGAATCAGTATACAATAGTCGCTATAGCTTCTTGCAAAGCTCGGAGACGCGCGTATAACTTTGGGATCTCATATGAGATAATCCTATAATATCAAATAGGCATTTGATTCAGGACGACCAACGGAACGGTTTCGTTGAACAGTTTGGTTCATTAAAGCAAGTCTTTGTGAAGAATTAGTATCGGATAAAGGCGCTCTCAACTCTATCTAATATCAAATAATTGTGGCGTTGGAAACTTTAGAACTCTTCAATTAAAAGTCATGATACAGAGTTCGATTTTTATATCCAAGCAAAAGTCAACTTTCCCACGGATCCTCATCAATTTGCTACTTTTGTACCTTTTCATAATTTTCTTTTTTTTTCTTCTTCTTACTTCTCCCAACTGCAAAATAATTATTACTCTCAAGTGACTTCGAACAAGACGGACGGCTTTTATTTTCAACGATTGAAATTAATATTTCAGTTTCAAATTTGCTCAAGTATTTACATGAACAGCAAGTTTTGTAATAGACGTACGGAGGAATAATCTTTGACTTGTCCGGTAACGAGTTTCATTTCGGATTCTGTGAACAAGATTGACTTATATCCAAACAGTGCTTAACATTTATCAAAGTTACCCTTAATAAGCGGTTACACTTCACGAAATCAATTTTACCGTTCGTATCGATTGAATTGCGGTCCTACAACTTTTCCAGCTCAAAGCTAGGGGGTAAAGTTTCGAAGCTGACAATTGTTTCGAGTTTAACTATACTAATCATTCATGACTTTGTTTTAATAGAAAATTTTCAACCTGGGGCATCCCGTCAATGGGAAAAGGGGCCACCCTTTTAAATTGGCACGCGCAATTATTATCGATCAAACAAAAAACGAGTTGGGAAATTTATTGTTGGACTCGTGAAACGTCATTACGTTGAACAAACAGTACGTATATCATGGCGCCACGTACAAAACAAATTTCGGGACGAAAATTAACATGTATTGGTTTGCTTCTAGGAATCGGCAGTGATTGGACGACTGAAAACAGTTTCGAGTGCAATTGGACGGATCGGGTTTTCGGTGCTCGCCAAAAACTCGAGAGCCATGTAAACGAGCCCTCGCAGCACTTTTTGCGTCACCAAATTCCAGTCTCGAATATACAACGGAGACCTAGACACAAGGATCCGGGGCAAAAGACTGGCAAAAGGAGCTCGAAGAAAATAGTCTGACAGCGCAAACGCTATTTTCGAAGCACTTCGCATGACGAACGATCGCGCGGATTCACTTCAGCACTTTGCGTAACTTCCTTCGAGTATCGAAACTGAGCTGGATACCTTTTACCAAGGACAGCAGTGGAATTTTTCAAGACTATACACCGGAGCAGGAACGCATGTAATTTCCACAGATTTGTGATTTGGAGCATCGCGAATTTGTTCAGCAATTTGACGGAAAAGTCTGTGAAGTTGTTTTACATTTCGTATTCTTCCTTTCACTCTCTTTCTTTCTCGTTCACACACTTTATCATCAAGTTTTCCACTCTGTTCGTTGGAGACAATTGATGATGAAAAAGTAATTTCGTCATTCCACGGAAAGATCACGATAATCTTCGCCAGTTTGGATGTACAATTGCAAGCAGTCACGGCCAATGGGGGACGGAACAGTTTTAATAGTAGTGATTTCTTCGGTGCATTTGTGACTGTGATGTACATACATTTCCATACATACATAAATATCAAAGCAACGGGATAACTGTAGCTGCTAAAATTTCCATTTCTCGTTTCACTTGAGTAATACTCAATTTAGTTGTCTGACCACACATAGGCTATTATCTGAAGGGTATATCTATTGCGCTGTACAGCAATATACTACATTACTTCAGTGAACGGAGTACGTCTGTAGTCAGACGCGCGGTAGGCGCAGAGCTCAACCGCTCGCAAACATTATCGAAAACCAACTGCAAGTTTTACGTATGTTCTGACCACCCATTATATTTGCGCTCGGCCATAATTTATCACCCGCCCTCGTATCTTAAGCCATTGGCTACAAATTCACCAAGATACCTCGACCAATTAAACAAAAACAACGATCCAGAAATTGTGAGGAGCGTTACATTTTTAAGATTACGCGAGAACGAAGTATGAAAAAAGAATGGGAATGGTTTGATGATTTAAACGACGGCAATTTACGCAGTTATTCATTTTTTTCATCCCCGAAATTTAAGTGGAAATCCACCATTAAGTTGAAAAATCTTAATAGAAGGCAGTCCGTATGAGCTGTGAATAAATATTATTTTTAATGGTTGTGATGATTTACAATGCCAGCCTAAGTACTCATAATTCAGGCCTGTAATGGTGACGGAGTCGGTTTTATGGATAAAAGTAGGTGGTAAATAAAATTTCGCACGTGATTACAATCCCAGCAAGTTGCGCACCTTTGCGGCAAGTATCGCAACATTTCGTCGCTCGGTTTCGTGCATCCGACATAAATGCGTGTTTCCACACTGGACATGGCAACACGCCATCACTTCCAATGAGCTCGGAGAAGGGTTACGCTGCGAATCAGAGACCCTTCATGGCCACTTCATTTTCGTCCAGGATTTATTTTCTCGGAAATGCAGTGTAACAATGTACTCTCGTAACAAAAAAAGCGTCCAATTTCCAAGGTTTTCGTTCACTCTGAAATGTTATTAAATAAAAATGTTAATTATGAAATGAGAATATATTTTTCGAAAAAAACTACCCCAACAAAAAGAAAACAAATGATTTTACCTTCCGTTCAATAATAAAGAAATAGGATTTGTAAAGATTTCATCTCAAAATTAATATGTTGGTCGTGATCTAATTTTTGCACGAACATTTATATATTTTCACAACAAAAGTCATAAAACATTATTTCATTTCAACAATTTTTTGCGTGTTCATAATTTCATTCACAACGTTAACGCACTGCGTTTTAGTTTAGAGTAAAAGATAAGTCGGCGAAACATTTTTCATATAAACTTTTAGTTTCATCAAGTTACAAATGGAAAATAACGAGAGAGAATAAATTGGACGAACCGAAACGAACGAAAAAAAAACAACCTGAAAATAATAATCACAAATTCACTCCGGGGGGAAAAAACATTGACTTCGACGTTTAAGGGATTTAGATACAAATTTTGCTCAAATATCTTGAAAAACTTTGCCGAGAGCTTCCCGCAGAGTTTGTCCGCGAATTGGCGAGAAAGCAGAGATCAAATATCGACCTGCGTCGGGGCTCTTTTAGTATTCCTGGTAGGTCGTCTTTTCGCGGGAGCGCGGTACACCTTCGCAATATACTCTATTGATTTCGATGAACCTTAGTAGGCTTTTCGCAGGATTTGCCGCGGCGTGAATTGTTTCCCAAGTTGCGCTTCGGACCCTCTGTTGACACAGTCTTTTTGAATCTCGCCCGCGAGTAATTGCTTATTATCAGAGGAAACAACTTCCAGTCGCTCGTAAAGCTAATCTCACGAATTAGCTAGAAAATGATCCCAAACCCCCGACCCAACAAAACCGTTCAAAAATCGTTTAGAAAGGTCGGGGCATAATTTTTAAACTTTGTCCCTTTTTTTAATTGCTGCAAAAGTATGCACAGGTGCGTACAAGGTTCGATGCCCCGAGGACTGTTTTTCTGCTGCGTTGCGCCACTCTTTCCCCTGCAATCACACGCGCGGCACAGGCTTGCGGTGTAGCAGCGTTCTATAAATGGCTCATCGTGATGAAAAAGCGCGCGAGAGAAAAAGATGAGACTCCAAAAAAAAAAAAAAAAAAACATAGGTGGCATGCAAAAAAGAAATCGACAAAAAAAACACAAGTAAGGGAATCGTCATGTTGGGGCAGGATGTGTCGATTCAAAAAAAGTGTCTGAAAGGCCAATACTGTGCGGCACACCTGGGAAGGGGTAACGCATTTGAAAAATTCTTCATAAACTTTGCATAAAGCAATTTATCAAACGCCGGTTTAAAATGCCGCCGCGGAAGTCAGGTGTACCTTTGGTTAAATTTTCGATTACGAGATGCATAATTACTAATACATCGGTTCACGTATAAACACGTCTTTCTTTCCTTCTGGCACCTGTCAGGCAGATAGTTTTGATATTTTCATGTCCTACGTGTTGCTTTCTTTATTGTCTTGTAATTCTTTTTCCTTTATCCTTTTTGCAATCATTGATAATTCAGATACGTAATTGAGTATAAAAAAATCTAAAATTTTAGTACGAAGCCAAACACTAATTATAGGAAATCAGGCGTTTATAAATTAATTGGTCACAATCGTGTGGTATTTCTAATTAATGGAAATGGCACTAGTCAACTGAGCCTGAATCGTTGAGCGTTTGTTCATTCCACCGAACGAACGTTTACGCCTATGTGTTTGTCAGCCCGATTGTGAAATAGTTAAAATTGAAACTGTGATAATGATCGGGCCGATCGGATCAGCTCCTTCAGTGTCACTTGCAAAGCTCCTTCAAACTGTTGATTTAACAAGTGCGTTTCAAACAGACGAATTCCATTTCACTCATTTATAACGTCCTCAGATCAAAAATGGAAAGACAAATGTAACGATAAATAAATGTCCTAACCTGCTTTATGAGAAGCTCTGGTTCTCATTAGAAGTTCCCTTTGAATTTCAATACCAAGATTGTCAAACACTCACCTGAAACAGAACAAGAAAACATATTATAAATTAAAAGGAATGTTCTTATTTTGTCAACGAAAATGGATGCTCAGAAAGATTGAATGTAATATTTGAATTTTCACTTGAGAGTTTGAAACGTGTTTACGTTGAACGAAGCAACTAACAGTGCGAGAACTTATTGAAGCAATTAATATAAAAATAATATAAGTAGCACGTAAATAATAAGCCAAGATCGAGCTACTGAAGTAAAAACTCGTAAATAAATAGATCATGATTAAGTAACGCGAGAGTTCCTCGCGAGCGATATAAATGGGCGCTTAATTATGTTATTAATTATTAAGGCTGTTGTGCGCTCTTTCCATCACGTTCGCTTTATCGCCATAACTTTCGCTTTCGCTCATTTTTCTTAGTCTGCGCCTTGAACTCTCGCCTCACGTATCGAGCGCACGTTCGCCGGCCAGATTCACTCCATCATTTTGAAGGGTCTCGACGTTAGTTAGATGCGGCCGACCGATTAAGACGTCGATAAATAATATTAATTGCCGACCCGACCCGAACTCTAACTACCCCTGCGAGTGCCGCGTTTAATCAATACCTGAGCGATGTACCAGATGAAGTAAACCCGCGGCGTGCTCCCCCCTCCCCTTCCCCCACCACTCGAACGCCAAAAGCTACGTTATTAATAACTGATGTCATTAAATCATCAAGATAGAATGGATTTTGCAAAAGTATGTTTAAGCGGGTTTTCACGTAATAACTCAAACTTTCAAAATGCATTACTATGTTTGCAAGATCCATTTCATCAATCTGTTGTTTGCTCAACACTGCAAACTTGAGCACACAAATCTATCGATTTTGCTTAACGTATCATCGAGGCTGCAAACTAATATATAAATTGTTTGTTTTGAAACAAAACGTTCCTCCGTGAATAGAAAAATTGATCCCCCCACACTTGAATGAAAACAGAATAGAAAAAAAAAAAACTGAAACATTCATTTTCGGTCGAAGTAATAAAATAAAG